>BTHU01000018.1:8645000-8705000 GCA_036184795.1 Tokudaia tokunoshimensis | reverse complement strand
TTCCTACATGTACTAGCGATGGATATTTTCTGCCTGTCCAGTGCTTCAACTCAGAATGTTACTGTGTCGATGCTGAAGGCCAGGTTATTCCTGGAACTCAAAGTACAATTGGTGATCCCAAGCAGTGTAAGTCTGTGGGGTATTTATTTACCTTAAAGATTCTCGAGTCTTTGTTTAGGCTAGAACTTGATACACTGTAAGAAACTGAGTTTGCTCATGACTAAAGAGCAACCTTCAGTTAACAGAAAAGTTACCTTAGCTAAACATTATCCACAGGAACTTGGACAGTATTAGCCATTATGAGAAAACAGAGAGCTATTTGCTTGTTATTAAGAAAGTGAACTTACCTGGGCTGGAAAGATGGCTCATCTGGGAAAGTGCTTGCTGCCCAGGCATATGGATCTGAATTTGCATCCACCTTAAATCACGGTGAACAATGCTCGTTTGAACCCCAGGGCTGTGGGCAGGGCGATGATAGAAACAGGTAGATCTGGAGCTTTCGGGCCAGCCAGTCTATCTTAATTGGAAAGCTCTGGGTTTAGAGAGAGACAGTAAAACAGTAAAGATAGTGAGTGATGGAGGAAGATAGCAGCATCTGGCCTTCACATAGTCACACACGTGCTTAAACACATACATACACAAACATATAACA
The DNA here is from genome assembly GCA_036184795.1 of Tokudaia tokunoshimensis. Taxonomy (NCBI): domain Eukaryota; kingdom Metazoa; phylum Chordata; class Mammalia; order Rodentia; family Muridae; genus Tokudaia; species Tokudaia tokunoshimensis. The sequence continues at coordinate 8,704,348 of BTHU01000018.1, read as the reverse complement.
TATATGTAATGGAATGTGTCACATAAACATTTCTGTGGTACTGGCCATGCAAATAACTGGTTTAGTCACCAGGTTAGATGCCATTAATTTAGGCCTTTAAAGTTGCCGAGACTGACAGTCAAGCAGTCAGCTTGATCTTTCTGTCTTATTCAATTTATTAAATATCTGTCCCTTGTTCTCCTCCAGGTCCCAGTGTCTGCCAGTTACAGGCTGAACAAGCTTTCCTTGGGGTAGTGAGGGTTCTGCTCTCTAACTCCAGCATGGTGCCCTCCGTCTCCAGTGTCTACATCCCCCAGTGCAGTGCCAGTGGCCAGTGGAGGCGTGTGCAGTGTGATGGGCCCCATGAGCAGGTCTTTGAGTGGTATGAACGACAGAACACTCAGAACAGTGATGGCCAGGAACTGACGCCAGCCACCCTGCTGATGAAGATCATGAGCTACAGAGAAGCAGCTTCCAGAAACTTCAGCTTCTTTCTTCAAAGTCTCTATGATGCTGGACAGCAAAGCATCTTCCCAGTGCTAGCACAGTACCCATCCCTTCAAGATATTCCACAGGTAGTGTTGGAGGGAGCCACAACTCAGCCTGGGGAGAACATTTTCCTGGATCCATACATCTTTTGGCAGATCCTAAATGGCCAGATCAGCCAATACCCAGGGTCCTACTCAGACTTTAGCATGCCTTTGAAACACTTCAACCTCAGGAACTGCTGGTGTGTGGATGAGGCTGGTCAGGAACTGGATGGAACTCGGACTAAGCCAGGCGAGATCCCATCATGTAAGTTAACTCATAGAGGTCCAATTTCATGTTTGCTTTGAAAAGGCTTTCTAGTGGGAAAGCCTTGGTAGGACTAAGGCATTTCTGGGAGTCATGGCAACACTTATCTGTCCATTCATCCTTCAGTGTACCCAAGCACCCATCTAACTATCAATTTATCCATCCATCCATCCATCCATCCATCCATCCATCCATCCATCCACCCGCCCACCCACCTACCTACCTTTCTATATCTGTCTATCCAAGAGATAAGTGGTCTAGATAAATATTTGTAGGATGAGATTGACTAGCAATTCTGAAAAAAACTGTCCTAGTGAGGAACTTGCTCAACTTATACATGACTTCTGCAGGCTTCAGTTTCTCATCTATATTTTGGGGTCGAAGTTAGTTTTAATTGTCAATTTGGCATCTCCTGGAGTTATCTGGGAAGACAATCTCATTTGAGGAAATTTCTAGATCATGTTGGCCCGTAGATATGTATTTGAAAGTATTTTCTTGATTATTAATTGGTACAATATGGCCCAGCCCCACTGTAGACAGTACCATTCCCTAGACAAGTAGTACTAAACTATATTAGAAAGCTAGCTAAGCATAAGTTGCTTGCTAGCTAGCAAACAAAATCCTCCACGGCTCCTGCTGCACTTCTTTTTCTCTGAAGGAAGTTCTTTGGTCAGAAGTAATGCTATGTGAAATATCTGAGCTTCCTTCATGTTCCTGTTGAGTTTCTTTTTCAACTTCCCTCAATGATGGTCTGTGGCCTAGAATTCTAGTCAATTTAACCCTTTCTTCCTTATCTTGTTTTTTTGTGAGGGCAGCATATTAAGAGAAATGAAACTTGGATTTGTGGGATTAAGGGTCTTCTTAGATTGGTACCCAGATTATGTTAGATCCTATGAATATACTTGAACTGAGTCTGGCATGGTGTGAACATTGCATATGACCAATCATCTGCCGGTTTCCCCATGAATGCTGAGTGAATGAGGTCCAAGAAGACAAAGCAAAGACATCTGAACTTGGTACTGTATCTACCTATGCTCTTTGTATTATCCTAGGTCCTGGCCCCTGTGAGGAAGTGAAACTTCGTGTCCTGAAATTTATTAAGGAAACAGAAGAGATCGTCTCGGCCTCCAATGGTTCTTCATTTCCCCTGGGAGAGAGTTTCTTAGTGGCCAAGGGAATCCAGCTGACCAGTGAGGAGCTTGGCCTTCCTCCCCTCTATCCATCCCGGGAGCCTTTCTCTGAGAAGTTTCTACGTGGGGGTGAATATGCCATTCATTTGGCTGCTCAATCCAGTGAGTGTTTTGTTGAAGATTCTTCTGGCATCTCTTTGGGGGAAGCAAGAGCTTGCATCTGACTTTCCAGGATTTAACTTGGTTGCTCTGAACTGCCATGTTTCTGGAATGGCAGAGTGGTTCTGTGACCCTAGCCAAAGCTTTACATAAAGGATTCATGATCCTTCAGCAGAGCTCATGTGGGGTTTCACATTGTGTACCACAGATGGCCCGTGCAGTCCATGTAAAACCTTAGTCTTGTTAAAAGGCCCCATGTACTCTCAACCCTTAGCCTGTCTTAGCAGGGAAGGAGAAGGAAGATGACCCTCTTTACTGAGAACCCATTGCTCCTTTGAGCTCAGGGAATTCTGAGAGCAGGTCCCAAAGGTTTGTGTCAGTCCTCTGGCCTAGCAACAATCACACAGTGTTTTAACCTAGTCCATGACCAGGTACTTGCATGTCAAGTATACAATTGGGTCATTGTGTTAATTCTGTTAATATTTCAGAAGAGCAAAGATAGAGTATTACCCATGATTCTTTACACAGAGAAGTTGAGTCCTGCCTTAGTCACTTGCCCAGTTTTACTCATCTGCTTTCTGTGGAAGCTGGGTCAGGAATTTTAATAGTCTAGTTCATACAGTTAGTGTCCAGTTACCTGCCCACTGCATATAGAGTCAGTGCCAAGATCTAGCTCACCTGAGTTGGAGTCTTTCATCTGCCTACAGCCTCCTCTTGCAAGAGGCTCTGACCCTGATGAGTTTTCACTGACCCCACCTCAATGGAGTCTGAGATTCATTTCTTGTCTGAGCTCCCATCCATCTCTGTTGTCTCTGGGTTCTGGGCTGCCCTCCTCTTGACAACATTTATGTGACATCAGAATGAATTTCCTACAACAAGCTGGAGCCACCCTGTCTTCCCTAATGGTTCCTGCTGCTGGCTTGGGAATAGTGTCTTTGTTCTAACCTCGGAGGATCTTACAAGTCAGTCTGTTTCTGCTGCTCTCCCTCACCAGACAACTGTTCGAGAAGCCAACACCCCATGCCTTCCTCACCTTCTTTTATACTGTGGCCTGCTCATCTCTCAGATTACTGCTCTTTCTCTCTCCTTCAGGGGCCTGGAGGCTTCTCCTTTTTAAAGGAGAGCAGCTATTGTAAATCCTGTGCCTGGGTTGAGTCTGATATACTCAGGAGGAGAAATGATTCTGCCACTCCTGTAGTTCAGATCACTTTGACCAACGCAAAATGCAGAGGAGCTGCTGCTGCCATAAATTGTCACTGTGTGACATGGTGACATTTTCTTCGGCAGAGCCTAGTCTCAGGAAGCTCAGAGTCAAGCTCAGGAAGTTCCTCTCCTGTTAGCTTCATGCTCTGGCTCAGCAGACCTTAGACTAAATAGAGGAAGACTCTAGAAAGAGGTAGCCAAACTGTTCTTTGCCTTGAAGTTAGGACAAAGTGAGATTGGGGACCACAAAGCACATTTGGCAGGTGGAACAGCATGACAGTGTCTATACAATGATGAGACAGGGAGGAGTATGGGCAACAACTCAATGCATGTCATCTACCAACTCTTTTATTATAGCATAACATGTACCCTGGTCAGTACTGACTTCATTTTACTGATGAGCAAATGCTTGATCAGAGAGGTAGAGTAAATTGCTCCTGATGATACAGACAAGAGGAAGGGTACCAGGATTTACATAGAATCTTATCAGCTTTAATAGCACCATGCACATCAGGCTGCTTCAAATGTACATCCTGGGGTCTGTCTGCATGCTGCATGTCTGTCCTTGATGGAACCATGAAGACCAGTTGTGATATGCAAAAGGTTGGGAAGAACTTCCTAAGCATGCAGAAAACTACACGGGCTACACACCAGAGGTGATAATTTTCTGGGTACCCAGGAAGGGCCACTCCCTGGCTACTTGCACCAGAAAGGTTAGAAGCCAGACAGAGAAAGAGGGTGGGAGAGAAATCATAGCACTGTAGGAGGGTAGCAGGAACCTAGGGTGAGAATCTTGGAGATCCAGACTCAGTGGCTTTGAACTCCAGCAGCTACTTACTTCTCTTTTCCCCTCCTCTCAGGCATGTGCACATGGAAGCATTTACTTCAAACCCTTCTCTTTCTTCTCCCTTTCTTTCCTACTTTTATATATTCTAGGGCCTTATACACATTAGGCAAATACTATTCCACTGAGCCCCACACCCAGTTTTTTTTACAACTTAAAAAAAAATTGAGGCTGCATTTCATTAAGTTTCCCAGACTGGCCTTGAGTTCATTCTGTAGCGTAACTCTTGCCTCTGTTACCCCAGCAGCTAGGATTACAAGTGTGTACCATCATGCTCGATCAATTATCTCTCCAGCATACATTATGAGCCAGATTCTGGTGTGTGTGTGTGTGTGTGTGTGTGTGTGTGTGTGTGTGTGTGTGTGTGAGTGTGTGTGTGTGTGTGTGTGTGTGTGTGTGTGTGAAGTAAACATGAATATCTGTACCAAAGGTCCTAAATGTGAGTCCAGAAGAGGAATACACATACAAACTAGATCAGTACATGTATGATGTATTGGATGGTGGTGAATGCTGAGCAGAGGAGCCACGCAAGGATGAGAGAGATGTGGTGTGTCAGCTTCTGTGGTCAAAGCCTGCCCTCCGTGTCCTCTCATGAGATCTTGGCAAAGTAGTCATCTGTTTGCCTCAGTTTTGCCACTGGTCAGATGGGATGCTAATACCTCATAGGACCATGGAAAAGGATTAGTTAGTCTTTTCCAGGTCATGTCCAACCAACAGTTCTGAAAGGCCACATGTATTCCCAGATGACTAGGGATGGGACCCAACAGAAAAAAACATAAATCTACTCAAAGCATTATGAGATACACGTGACTTTTATTCTTGTAACTCAAGTGTGTGTCTCTTGAGACTGAACTTTGTAGATGACAATCTAGTGTCCCAGTTTCAAAAGGTTGACACACTTGGTATACTTTTGGATGCTGATGATTCTTTTCTAGAGTAAAATGCATCCCATGGGCATGAAACCATTCACCAGCCTAATCAACTCTCTATGAAGTTACCATGCAGAGCTATAGTGAGTCCTCTAAGTGTAGTCTAGAGTTCATTTTCACAGGGTGATCTGCTGAGTGTCTACTGGTTGCCCAAGAAGAACATCTGTCAGGTTATAAGAAGGCTGTTTTATATGGGTGCAAGGGTATGTTTGGAGGCATTCTCTGTGTATCTCAGGACAGAGCCCACAAGTCAGCTATCACATTCTGCTTTTTCTTTCTGCATCTCTAGCCTTGACTTTCTATCAGAGCCTCCGTGCTTTCCTGGGAGAATCCGATGGGGCAGCCAGTCTTCTGTGGTCAGGGCCCTACGTGCCACAATGCAATATTATTGGAGGTTGGGAGCCTGTGCAGTGCCATGCTGGGACAGGTAAGGAGACTTTGAGAGGGCAAATGAATATAGAGGAAAGATCCCATCAGTGGGAGGCAAGTGGTCCAGATTATTGACCCTCTTTAGCAACTTGGAGAAACCCTTACCTTCTCCACTACTAGCTGTTATCCCTCTGTTAGGGAAACAGGGACCTCCAGTCAGCTTGAAAGTGAAATGCTCATTTGCTGTGAATATTAGATGCTAAGTCCTATGATTGTGGACAGTGTAAGGCAGGGGGCTACGCCACATAGGCTGCCTTGCTGGCATTGCTATGAATGCAAAACAAGTTTTGGGATCGTCCCCAACATGCTTGGTGCACTTATAGTTTATGACTCTTTTTCCAGGACAGTGTTGGTGTGTGGATGAGTGGGGAGAGTTCATCCCAGGCTCACTGATGGCACGCTCCTCACAGATACCCCAATGTAAGTAAAGCCCATAGGAATTTTCAATCTGACCTCTAGAATGGAGTCATTGATCCTGGACCCAGCTTGATCATGCAACTGAGAGGGATTCTAGGGTCTAGCCCTTCAGACCAGTTTCTGAGACTACCTTGGACACATTTTTTTAGGTTCCCAGGTCTGGGGCTCATGATGACTTTAGGCCTTGCAATGTGCTGTTCTCACTGGGAATATATCAAAATTGGTGACAGAGCTTGTCTCTGATCCCCGTGTCCTGGCTCCTGGGCAGCTCCAACAACTGTAAATGTATCGCTATTTCATGTGTAGTCTGTCAGCGTAGCTCTCACTGAGGGTCACTCATGGATCATCAATGGTCTACTTGATGCTTCTAAGCTGACAATACGCCCCTCATGTGTCCCTGTCCTTGATCTTCAGCCTGCTTTGTGGAACACACACCTACTGGTCTGAAGTCTGGCATTATCTAAGGTTGTCTACCTCCCCTTAGCTTCACAGCCACCTATTCAGAGGGTCTCTTATCTACAGGTCCCACAAGCTGTGAGCTATCCCGAGCCAATGGGTTGATTTCTGCATGGAAACAGGCTGGACCCCAAAGAGACCCAGGTCCAGGAGATCTGTTCACACCAGTCTGCCTACAGGTAAGTTTCTGTGTATTCAGTAAGGATTCAAAGAGGAAGGTGACACTGCCACTGGCCTCCTCTGGCTGAGGGTAGACTTTGAAGAGTTCTAGTTCATCCTCCTTAGTATAAAACTGACCGGGAGTCATGGATGTCTTGGGTCTTCTAGACATGGCTGTGTGCCATTGGGTAGTTTGCTTAGCTTCCTAGTCCCAGTCATGTTTTGTTTTAAACAAAGTCCTAGGCCACATTCTTCTCTTATCTAGTTCTTGGATTAGCTTGAGACTTCAAAGACGAATCTGTCACCGAAAGCCTTTAAAGACTGATTAGCACATGTTTCCTGACGTCACCATACTTGGTCTATTGGTTCACAACCTAAGAAGAAGGCATCACCCTGTGGCTCTTAGCTCCTCTGCTGTCAGTTGTGGCCCACAGTTCACTGACTTGCTCTCAAGTGAACCTCATCCTCTTGCCTGCGCTCTCTCCCTACAAACGGGTTGATGACCCCACCACTTGCCCTTCTTAGCTCCCAGGAGCTTTGTGAAAAGCAGATGAAACTGGCAGTGTAGAAACTCAGAGACATGCAATGCCGAGCAATGGAGCGGCTATCACGGGTTCCATGAATGTGCTCCCTGATGAACTAAACTGTAGAGAAATTTGCCAATACAATTTAGTCTTTTATATTGACTGACAAATCACCTTTCCCTGGAGACGAGCCTGCCCAATGTCCCCAGCATGGCTGTTCTCCTGAGGAAGGAGATGTAACTTCTGCAACTCCTGAGGGCAGGGAGGGTGATTCTGGCATGCCACCTGGGGGTTCACAGATTGTGTAGGTTCTTGCCAGCTATGGTACTGGTAAACAACAGCCAAGACCCTAACTACACAAACTGCTATCTGCATCTCTGGCCTCCCTTTACCTCCAAAGATTGGTAGCTGACAGCTAGACTCAATTTGGGTCTCAATGAATGGAGATTGGTATTCTCAATTTTAACTTTCTCCCATAAAGTTCCCTCAGCACTTCACTTGAGTTTGAATCATACCTCTGCAGCTGACCAGTTGTGTGGCCAGGGCCTGCCATCGGATCCCTCCTTCTCTGTGTAGAATGATGAGGGCAGCAGATTCCCCCAGGTCCTTTCTGAGTACTTGTGGATTCTGTGACTCACCTGGGGTGAAGGTATTTGTGAGCGACTTGATGTGTTGGGTAAATCTCATTGTTTTCAGACTACCTAAAACATAGCATAAAGCCAGCAAGTGTCAGCTAATAAGTGCAGCACTCAACACACTCAGCCAATTGATGCTTTTCTCCAGTTGACTCTGCTCTCAGGGCTTTGAGTTGCAGAAGTATGACAGGGGACTTAATTGCCGAAGGAGTTTCTAGAGTGAGTTAGTGTATAAAGTGTTTGCCTTACATGCACTAAGACCTTTGTTTCATCCCCAGAACTTGTCTAGCCAAGGCTGAACATATAGTACTTTACTTATAATGCCAGTTTTGAGGAGGCAGAGATAGGCAGACACCAAGGGTCCCTAGCCAGTTAGCCTAACCTGCTTGGTGAGTTCTAGGTCAATGTATAATCTAAAATTGTAGATGAATGGCTCCCAAGGAACAACAACTGAGGCTGCCCTTTGTCCTTCATGCACACATGAATACATCTTATGCATATCTACACTCATGTACACATACACACACACAGAAAGAAAGAAAGAAAGAAAGAAAGAAAGAAAGAAAGAAAGAAAGAAAGAAAGAAAGAAAGAAAGAAAGAAAGAAAGAATCAACCTAGCTCAGTTTCCTGGCCTTTAGGTGTGTGTGGGGGGAACTGAGGCCTAAATAGTTGTATTGTCAGGCTAAAAACCCTGCTAACACAAGACAGGTCAGGAGAGGATAGGCCAACACAGACAGGTCCTGTTTATGGGTCCTGAACAATAGGTGGGGGCTGGCTGACTGTCTTAGGGCATACCTGCATTACTAATCACAGGTACTTAGGGCTTCTTTGATGTTCCATATTAGAAGTCCTTTCTGGAATTTGTGGAGCTGGTTCTGGTCAGTGTGGAGCTAGATGGTTTGGGCACTGCTACTATCTAGCTCTGGGACATTGCTCCACCCTTCACATTTCATAAGACTCAGTTTCCTCTGATCTCAAATGGCACAACTTGTCCTTGCTTGGTGGCCAACATTCCAGAGAATGAGACAGTGACCCCTTCGTGGACAACTTTCCTTGGAGGAATTGTCACCAGTTATTTAGGAAGAAGGAAGGTTCTTGAAAGACCTTCTTCTATCAATAACTGAGAGCCAAAACCTTGATTATACTGAAAGGACCACGGTTTTTTTGCAGACGGGAGAATATGTTAGGCAGCAGACATCAGGAACAGGAACTTGGTGTGTGGATCCAGCCTCAGGAGAAGGGATGCCAGCAAACTCTAGTGGCAGTGCTCAGTGTGAGTAACGTTTTCTCCTCCTTGTTGCCCTAAAGCCTCCCGGGTGAGTACTGGCCCAAGTCTCAGCTCTGCCACCCCCACAGCTAGGACACAGCTCCTGATCCAAATGTGACCGGTTTTCTCATCTAGGGCACAGGCACTCCTCCTATCTTGAAGGATCTCAGAAAATTCAGTGTGGCCAGGAGTCTGCTGTGCTCTGTAACCAAGAATCACTAGCTGCTGTCATTATCCAGCATCTGTCCCTGCCTACAGAGGCACTGGCACCTTGGGGAACACTGGCTGTGAAGCTCTGAGGCATTGCATGCTCTGCCTGGCTCTATGGCTTAGTGTCATGTGCTCATGTTCCCAAGACCAACCCTGGACTCTTTGCCATGGCTCAGGGTTCTCACATTGGACCCCTGTGTGTGTGGCCTCTTGGATTCCTCTCACTTTGTCATTGCTTGCACCTGAGATCTTGTTGCTAACAGTGGTTAGCACTTAAAGAGAGGACACACTCTCAGACTTTTGTTCAGTGTGACCCAGATGCCTAGAAGGTATCTACCTCTCCCCACTCATCTTTAACTAATTCTCACAGACCTCCAGCACTGTGCTGGAAGGTGTCACAGTGTTCTGGTTGCTGATTTAGGACTCTCCAACTCTCCTATGACTCCATATTGCACTCTTATCACCCTTCTTTCCAGTGGCTAACCTCTGAAATCTCCTGGGAAGGTCTGAGGCCCTCTAGGGTAGGCAATGGTAGAAACAGAGCACAGACCCCACGTACCTTACAAGCCTATGGGCAGGGGTAGCAGGAAGGTATGTGCGACTGCTTCTGCTGGGAGCAGGGGCAGAGCATGATCTCCTTTACTTGCCCCTGTACAGGTCCAGGCCTCTGTGATGTCCTCAAGAGTAGATCCCTGTCGAGGAAAGTCGGCCTTGGCTACACTCCAGTCTGTGAGGCACTGGATGGGAGTTTCTCCCCAGTGCAATGTGACATGGCCCAGGGCAGTTGCTGGTGTGTCCTGGGCAGTGGAGAGGAAGTGCCAGGGACCCGGGTGGTAGGCACCCAGCCTGCCTGTGAAAGTAAGTCTTCAACTGTTGGAGGTACTGTAGGCTAAAAGCCTCAAGCTGTACCAGGGGGTCTCTGAGACCCTGTGCTGATGGAACAAGAATAGGGAGAATAGTAAGACAATTAACTGATGTGGTGGGGAAATTAGTGTGTGCACTTCCAAAAAATCATAGCCTAGCCTTGAAAGTGGGAAGAGCCTTGTGCTTCAGAAATTTATCATAGTAGCTCAATAGCGTTTGGCCTGGTTTTCTCTGTTGTCCCCAGTCAGGAGAGGCATCATTTTTAGCTATAATTTAGGAAGTTACTTGTATATCAAGTACTGAGATATACATCACACCAGCACATATAAGAATAGGAAAACACATTATTACATTTTATAATAAACTCATTAAAAGCCTACCATGGAGGCAATGCCTGCGAGCCAAGTACTCCCTGGCAGGTGGATCACCAGTTTGAGTCCTGTTTTGGTGAGAAAAATAGCAAGATTATGTCTAAAACAAAATAAAGCAAAGCCAAACCAAACCAAACAAAACAAAATACAAAGAAACAAGTTTATGTTCTGGCCAAGGACACAAACTGAGAGCTTAACTCTCGCTTTGATGACTAAGGTGTCTTTCTGCTTCTGGACTGTAGCACTGTACTAGGAATCATTGGGGAGTCAAAGTTCTTGCCAGACCTACAAGCCCATCTGAATCTCATACAGAGGCAGATGGCTTGGGAAGTATCCTGAGAGGAGGTGACATCTTCAGACCCCTGCAGTAATGGGAGGAGTTTGGTGAACTCTTAGTGACTGAGTATAGTTGGGCACTAGGAACTCCCCAAGTTTCTAGAGAATCCCGAAGTACTCTGGGATCTAGCTCTTGATTAGGGGCCAGAATACACTGCTCATTAAAACCCAGGAGAGTGGAGCAAACTTGGAACCTTCATGTCATGAGGCATGAAGTTGCCCAGGCTCAGTTCTGAGTGTTAGAGGTTGTAGTCGACAACAGCTGGGCTGTGAGCCCTGAGATAAGAGGATGGTGGTCATTGGATTTGTAATGTAGTTGAAGATGCTGCTGTAGGACCCAACTTTTCTGGCTTTGTGGTGAAACTGAGGGATAGTGAACTTATCCAGTGAGAAGGCGTAGAAGGAGGTGGGGAGAACCAGGCCCTGAACCAGCAGGACCTGGGGAACAATCAAGAGAAGCAGAAAGGTAGGCAGAGCTGGGCGTCAATCTGGGAGGTGCCCATGACTCTTCTCCCTCTCTGCTCCCAGCCCCACAGTGTCCACTGCCGTTCTCTGGGTCAGATGTGGCTGATGGAGTGGTCCTCTGTGAGACAGCCTCGAGCTCAGGAGTGAGCACTGTTCAGCAGTGCCAGCTGCTGTGCCGTCAGGGCTTCCGGAGTGCATTTTCACCAGGGCCACTGATTTGTAGCTTGGAGAGTCAGCGCTGGGTGACACTGCCACCACCCCGAGCCTGTCAGCGTGAGTAGCAATGGGGAGACTTGTCCTGCACTCTGTTTTGTCTCAGGGTTATTGCTAAAGAGACTTTCTGCCATTCAAGTACAGCCTCGTCATGGTAAGTCAGGTGATCAGGGTTGGAGAGCTGGCCTCACAGAGTACTGCTTCTAGAAGGAGTAGATTAGATTTTATTGGTGGCTCTCTGGAGCCAAATGACATCTTGGGTAAATGCAAGCCTCTTCCTATGTTCAGCTTCTTCTGCTGCTCCCAAGAACCCACTCAACTCAAGCAAAGACAAACCCACCCACACATGCAATAGTGTAGCCGTATGGGTTTCTGCCCAAGCCTGACTTGGCTAAATCGGGCTGTGAGCAGCCCTAGCAGAACTGGACAGCTGGAACTCAACCTTCCTATGGCAGTAGTAGGAAAGGGTATCTGAGGTGAAGACCCACATTCTGGGACTGACCTACATCACAAGGCTCTAGCTGACTGCCAGAATGTCCAGGATAGGATTAGCTGCAAAGCCCTGTGGGTTGTAGAGGGTTCTCATACAGAAAAAGTTTAAGATGTGGTCTGGACAAATAAGTGGCCTGTCACTTGATTATGACAGGGTGGCTTCAGCTGAAATGAAGACCAAGTCAACCTTCATCGAACACTGAGCAGCATTAGGGAACATCTATCCCCAGTCTGATGAAATTTGTGGGATGGTGGTGTTTATATGCAAAGCAGTATGGGAGATTTTCCAGGGAGAATGTCAGAGTCCCTATGAAGAGGCAACATGATTTACAGACAGAAGCAGGTCTGAGCTGCTGCAAGGAGGCTAAGTGATTCGGAGTTAAGGCAGTGAACCAGAAAGCCAGGGTTTGGGTACTGATGCTAAATTAGGCAGGACTATGTATCAAGGAAAATCCACAGAAAGAAATCCTACAGACCTATTATCCCAACCCACTGACCTCTTGTGCTCGGCTACAGGGCCTCAGCTATGGCAGACCATGCAAACCCAAGCACACCTCCAGCTCCTGATCCCACCAGGCAAGATGTGCAGTATTGACTACTCTGGCTTGCTGCAGGCCTTCCAGGTCTTTATACTGGATGAGCTGAGAGCCGGTGGCTTCTGCCAAATCCAGGTATGTGCCAGCCTTTCCATCATTGAGGGCTTGGTCTAAACTCTGCGTTACTGTCAGGGAGACTCAGGTTGGGAAGAGGCTTTTTAGTATCCAGTCTTCAGGATTAGGATGGTGGAAGATTACAGGAAGTAACATAAGCCCGGCACTCCTGACACATGCTTGATATCAGTTGCTTTTTGTTCTATGTTCCTAAACTCTACGTCTGTCTCCATGCAGGTTAAGACATTTGGGACACTGGTTTCTAGCACTGTCTGTGACAACTCCTCGATACAGGTGGGGTGTCTAACTGCAGAGCGTTTAGGAGTAAACATCACGTGGAAGTTACAGCTTGAGGACATCTCAGTGGGCTCACTTCCAGATTTGCACAGCATTGGTAAGTTTACCTGAACGGCTGCCTTGAAGAAGCTGGGCAGCCTCATCAAGTCTCAGACTCCTCCTACAGTGAAACTGAGGAAGGCCTAGTCTCCTCTCATAACAACACAAGGAGAATTCTGTCTAGCCCTTAGAAAGAGCTAGTTGCATATTAAAAAGTATGTAAAAGTTAGGTTGCCTGGTGCTGGAGTCACAGGTGGTTGGGAGCCACTCATTATGGGTGCTGGGATTTGAACTCTGAGTCTCTGCAAGAGCAATTAGTACCCTGAAGTCACTGATCCATCTCACATGGGCAGCACAAACTAAATAGTTTAATAGATAATTACTAGATAATCAATAGGTTACTAAAAAAAAAAAACAGAAGACATGAAACTGGGAAAGTGGGTTGGGGGTGTGGGCATGGGTTTAATCTGGGAAGAGCTAGGAGAAAGAGTTGTGGATGATGTGATCAAATTATATTGTATGAACATCTTATAGAGTAAATAGAGATAGACACAATATGAAGCTTCCTTCATTGGTGGAAAGAGGAGTCTTTACTGGCTTACAATTTATATACTACCCACTTCCACTGAGAAAATACCACAGCCCATTGCCCCTTTAACCTTGACAGTTGTGATAGAGATGAATTGAGTGACCACAAATACCTAAGAAGAAAGGGCAAAGTGAACTGTGAGCTACCATGAATGTGTGCCAGTTTTCTCTGAGCTTTCTGGTAGGGTGGGGAGTAATCCGCACATCTGTACATAGGGTCTGGAAGTTAGCTCCTGCCTCTCCTCTGTCATTCAGTGGCCAGACACCTGGTAGTAACCCAGATTACCTGGAACTTGACCTCTGTTCTTTGAGCTCTTAAAAACAAAACCAAACAAAACCAGAAAAACATGTCTGGAGTAGACTCTGGGAGGCAGGCTACAAGTCTGTCATTCTCTTGACTTTCTGATGTCACCTTGACAATAATATACCGAGCATTTTGGATCAGTTGTTTCCATTTGGATCAGCCTTCGTCTGGAAAAGCCTGGAGAATTTGGGAGTGTTTGCCATTGTGAAAGCATGAGATGTTTGTCCCAGCTTCAATGTGAGAGCAATGATGTCTGTGGCATCAGGCCAAGCCCAGTTTGCCGGTGGGAGGTTGCAGCGTGGACAATTTCTGCACACAGAAGTCTGCCCCAGCTTCTTACAAGGCGCTCTTCTGCTCTCCACTTGGGAATCCATAGCCTTCCACATATCTAGCAGAATAGTAAAAGCCACACTTCCAACTGACGGGCATCCCTGTCTTGTGCAAAGTCCTTTCACATACACTATCCCTTGGTAACCTTCCCATCTGCAAACAAAGGCCTTTCAAGCAGATGTGCACACTGAGACTTAGAGATGGGGTGTGCATTGCCTGCATAGTGCACCCCAGGTCTTGGTAATGCATATTCTGTACCAAAAGGGGCCACTTTGGTGCCACAAAACCTAAGACTTAGGTTAGAGTTTTACTTGTATGTGTGGCTTTGAGCCAGCCATTCACCTTCTCTAAGTCCAGTCTGTCCTAATGAAAGAATTAGTGACATCCATGTGTCCTTTCTGCTAGGCTATTCTAGGCAGCCACACACCAGCTATCCCCTGTGTCCCTCAGAAAACAATGAGATGATGATCTCTGCCTGGCCTCTGTCTTACAGAAAGGGCGTTAACGGGCCAGGATCTCCTTGGGCGCTTTGCAGATCTGATTCAAAGTGGCAAGTTCCAGCTTCATCTGGACTCTAAGACATTCTCAGCAGACACCACCTTGTATTTTCTCAATGGAGACAGCTTTGTCATCTCTCCCAGGATTCAGCTTGGATGTTTGGAAGGATTCTACAGAGTCTCAACCACCAGACAGGACCCTCTGGGCTGTGGTAGGTTCTAACTTCTCTCTAGACTGAGGTATCAAACCTCAGGAGGCTTCAGGAAAAGTTACTGTACTCTGGGGGAATCATCAATGCATTGGTCAACAAGTACTTTCCTGTCCAGTTTTCAAGGGAATTACTCATTAGCCATCACTCATAAGGCTCACCAGGAGGAAGAAACCAGTGTGTGACATTGTCCTTTCTGTTAGTTCTTCCTTGGCTTGAACCTGGTGTTGGTATCCTTGTGAGAAGAAAACCCATGTCTACCCTATATCCTGGATTGACATTTCTTGGTTTTATTTTGGCAAGATGTCATTCCTCTCAACCTTGACATAGCATTTGCCTTCCTGCTCTATTGCTCATGGAGATGAGACCTACTACAGGTCAACTTGGCTGGTCTTGCTCTTGTCCACAAGCATCTTTGAAGACCATTTTCATGGGAATGCAGCTGCAAAGGGAATGGAAGGTGTGTCAGCTTCCTGTCGCTCTCTTTATTATCACTCCTGACTTAGTTGCTTTTTTTTTTATAGTTCAGTAAGTTGAATTGCAACATGGGTCTCCTTAGCTAAAATCAAGGTATCTTCAGGACTTGTCCTTCCTAAAGGCCCTGAAGGGATCTGACTCCCTCAATTTCTCAAAGTCAGCCACATTCCCTGGCCCTAGAATCCTTCTTTCATTGTCAAAGGCAATGTGCTGTAGCTTTCTGACCCTCCCTGCTACTTCTTCTGATTTAAGATTGCATTTTAATGACCTACAGCTGGATATTCCAGGAAACTTCCACAGCTGTGTGGTCCATCTATTTTTATTTAAATTCCACCTATAATTTTAATTCCTGTTGGCCACATAACTAATATAACAGCTTCCAGGGATAGGGATGTGGTGGTGTGTGGGTAGGGTGGCAGGATCATTGTTCCATCACCAAAAGACTCAAAGGTTTTTTGATGGACAGAAGCCTTCTTCCTACACGGGGGGAGCTGGAGAGTGTTTTCACTGAGCTGAGAGATGCTTTGTGTTATTTTTCCCCCTATTTATATTAGTTGCAAGACAAAAGCTATGTAGACTTTTTAAAAATCCTTGCCAAGTACATTTGAGCTATATCCCAACCCCAGCACAGCATACAAGAGGATTGCCACTCCCAAACAGTATTTACTGCAGATATTACACTTTGCATTGTGACTTTGCAAGTATCTATTTCACAGGAGGCCCTGATGGTAGGGCCTCTACCCACCAGATGGACAAAGAGATAGAGGATCTGTTAAATGGACTTGTACAGCTTGAGCATGATGCCTCCCAAAGGGGGCTTGAAGTCACCAAATCCAGTATCAATGGGTGAGGAATCCTAGCTCCTCTTGGGTCAGAAGACATATTTTTTTTCCATCTACTTAGAGATGCCCAGACAGGAAGATGAGAAGTGAGAGGAAGAGTGGATGGTGGCATCTGCTAAGTGGAAAAAAACAGGATCCCAGAGAGGGCATGTTGCACATGCCAGCCACTGGGTTCTCAGACTTGACTATGCAGTGTCCTGAGCTACCTGAATGAATACCACCAAGATGGTGTGTGGATGTTTGTATACATGTATGTTCATTTTACAATCCACAGGAAGTAAGGGGGAAGCTGAGAATCCAATTGCAAGTTTCTTCTGGGGTGCTTAGTCAATAGTGACTCTAAGCTCCTATCACCAGGAGATTGGGGGTTAGATGGGATGGCATTGCCTAAAGGAGAAACACTGTGTGGATCATGTGGGGACCTGGGATTAGAGTGAGAAGGGCTTTAGCAAGCCCTCTTGAAAAATACAGAATGGTGCCTGGGGAAGTTCTAAGGTCAGGCTTTGCCCTATACTTTCTTACAGCCCTTTTCTGTACAGGTCCAGAATTTGTGGCTTTCTGGCCATACAGTTGGGTCTCAATAGTTTAACTTAGTCACTGTAGAGGGTACAATGTGATTCAATTCTAATAACCATGGATGTACTGAAGCAGAAGGCCAGCCTCTTTGTGTTACATACTGTAGATGAACAGCTTCACATTAGCTCTATCTATATTCTATCTATCGACTGCTGTGCCTTCTTACCTTATCACAAAGGTTTTGCCATCCCACCATCTAACCTTTCACCTTTCTTCAGACTGAAAGGCCCAGAATGAATTTACAAAGGCTGCACAAAAAGACTTGGGTTTTCTGCAGTATCTGTGACTCTGTGATTATGTCTGAGAACCCCCAGTGAATTTCTTGTATGTATGGGAACTTGCTGGCATTTCTGTAGAGCTGGGTGTTTCCCCTATCCTATCCTGTGAGTGAAGTTAGGAAGCTGAGGCATACAGCTCTATATATACTTAGGACATGGTCTTTAGAATCAGACATGCCTGGGCTTGAGTCCAGGCACCAGCAGCCTTTCGTCCCTGGAACCACAGAGGTCATTTGTCCTCCCCTGAAAATCCCGAACTCCTTGGTTTAGAGCACACCTCTGCCTGTGACCAACCCTCAGTGAGTACCCCTGATTTTAGTTGGCAGTGCAGACGTGTGATCTCAACTCTATGTGCTTCCAGAGCTTTTGTTCCACCCTCTGCATCACACCTCTCCTTTCTCAAAAGGGGAGTACGAGTGAAATTATACTGTCCAAAAATCAGGCTTCTTCTTGGCTGTTCTCCTTCTAAAACACATCTGGAACACAGCTGTGAAGCTGTGGAGCTACAAGGCAGGGCATTGTTCTGTGGAGATGAAGCAGGCTTTTTCTCTGTCTTCCCTGAGGTCTGATGTAAGTGGTCCTTGGTTGTGCAGTGGCTTGGGTGGGAGGAGCTTCCCTTTCTTGTAAATTGTATGGACATGGTCATTCTGATCCTGGGAACAGGTGCTGCTAGGGAAAGTAGGGAGAAGAAGCTTTACTTGCAATTTCATCAGGATGTGTCTGTTCACTCTCTTGGCTCTATACATTTTGTAGCTCCTGTGGAATTCCCTGCTGGCAGCCTCCATTAGAGGGAATCATAAGGAGATTGTCGAAATTGTCCATTTTTCTTTGGTCTGACATTAATTTTCACTTACCTATGATAAGTTCATTTTATCCCTTTCTACAAATTCTCATAATAGAACTAGTTCCCTGTGGACTTTTTTATCTGATGGATATGTTAGGTCTTTCCCTTCCTCCTTTCCTCCTTCCCCCCTTTCATCTATCTATCACCCACCTACTTACGCTTTAAAAATCTAATTATGTGCAAACCCCATACCACAAGTGCAGAGCAGCAAAGACTGACATGGTACCACACATGATTGGATCACAGGACTGTGGTATAACCTCTGTGGTGCCCTTTAAGGCAGTCAGAGAGGTGTGCTAGGGAAGCAGGTGCTGGGTGGGGTCTGAAAAAGTGAGCAGGGTGGGATCAGGGTGTCTCTCTCTCTCTCTCTCTCTCTCTGTGTGTGTGTGTGTGTGTGTGTGTGTGTGTGTGTGTGTGTGTGTGTGTGTACACATTTGTGTTAGGGGCACAAAAATGAAGACTATTTCAGAAACTGGATGAAATAGCAAAAAAGCAATGAGTCTAAAAGCCCGCTGGCTTTATGAGACAGTGCCATGGTTTCCATAGCAGAATGGAGTCTATAGGGGAACATGGCAGGAGGTGACCCACTGAGAAATATAGGATTCTGAGAAGTATCAACACAAGTTTGGATCACTAACAGAGCACCACAGAAGAATTTTGAGCTGGAGAGTGAGACAGGTCTTGTATGAACTTCTTAAAAAGTGAAGTATTATGATGTCTCCCAAAGATACTTTTCCTCTTTTCAAAAGTATGACCTGTCATTGCTGGGGTTGAAAGAAAGATTGGCAGGAAGAACAACATAACTCAAAGCCTTGAGAGCTCTAAACTAAATGATCAACTCTTGTATTATATAGAGGAGGGCACTCGTCACAGCTATTATTAATTCTGGCTAGTGGATTTGAAGGTGAACCTGAGCATGCAGGGGCCATGGTACACTTCTTGATCTTGAGAGGAGCCACTTGCTCAGGAAAGGATGATGGTCATTAAGGCTTTGCCTCATTATGATCTACAAAAGTGCCCTTTAGATGGAAAAACTCTTTATATCAGAGGCAGTCACAGTGGTGAAGGAGCATGCATACTTCTCAAACCAACAGAAACCTGTGGTTTGATAGCATCTCTCCAGGTCTCATATTGGCCAGGAGGCATTAGTTTCCTTTGGCCCCAAATTTACAGATACTTACTTGAAAAAAATTGTCCCAACCAATCACTATCAATCTGACTCAAAGAAGTAGTGGAACTTGGTGCTCAGAGAAGGATCCTCACTGCTAGCGTAGACTGGAAAGTACTACACAGTTTCCAAGACGTGGCTGAGTTTCTGATTTACTCTGAGATAGCAAGAATGAATGCAGACTGAGGATAGTAACTCCCAGACACGGGCTCCATCTCACTGTGCTCCTCCATGCTGTGTTTACTTTCTATCATTTAATTATCTTGCTGCCAAGTCAGAAGAGATGCCCTTCTCATAGGGCTGTGAGACAACACATGAAAACAGCTGGTGCTGTGCCTGTTATGTGTCGTAATTTCACCCTCTTCCCTTCCGGGAGAGTGCTGTGACAAGTGATGACTGAGCACTCCAGGCCCAACCTTCTCACCTGTGAGATGGGAATAGATACTCATTCTTAGTGGTAATCGTAGAAGAATTTAAATCCAGCAATGTGGCTACTCTGGCAAGGGACTACATCCAAAGATCTAGGTTGTGTGATCTGGCTGGAATACAGACATGTCGTTAGGACACACCTTTAATTCCAAACAATGAAGGTAAAGTTAGTTTGTACAAGCATGCAACCATGTTTAAAAGTGACGTTTGAGGGGCAGGCAAAGTGACGAGTCAGCAAGAGATTTGACAGAATGAGTCAGAGGTAGGATACATCAAATTTATTTAGTCTGAGGCCAAGCAGAGCAATTCAGTTAGAAGCTGAGAGAAGTCAGTTTGAATCAGTCAGTTTGGAGAGGAGTTTGGTCCATAACAGCTGAGTTGAACCAACCAGCCAGAGTTCAGAAAGAACTAGAAAAGGATATTTATTTGACAGTAAACCTCTGAGATGACAATTACATCTGTCTAATAAAAGTTACATTTACAGGCAATACATTGATCCATACAACATGCACAGCAGAGTGCCAGACATACTAGGGGCTACAATGGAGGGAGCTCACATTTTAAGGGGTAAAACTCAGCTTTTGAAGTTATTTGACAAATTATTGTGACTACAACCCTGAACAAGGAGGGAAAGGGAAAAAAGGTCCTCCATGTTTCTCTGAGCCATCAGTTCAGGGTGGAAAATTCCTGCATTGCTCTATAGTGCATCTCCTGCTGGCTCTAACTTTAATACCTCGTAAGTTATGTATCTTTGTAGTTGGGATTCTGGCTTTCCAGAATCCTACTGCCTGACTAATGTATGCACTCAGTAAATAACAACTACTTTTACTTTTAGGGAAGTCCTTCCTTGTAGCCACAATCAACAAGAGAAATTAGGAGGGAATGAAGACGTAAGAGGACCAGAAAGCACTGGCTGCCAGCAGATCTGGAGTGTAACAGGAAGACACTGACATACAGCATCACAGAATGATGAGAGATCTTATCCACAGAACTTGGGCTTTCTGAGTCGATCAGAATCCAAACGGCCTGAGAGCAAGAACAGCTTTTAATGTAGTCTGCTGGGTGCCCAATTTGCCCCATTTTGTCTAGTATAGGCAGCACGGTTAGTGACTGACCCACAGAGATATCAGTCACAGTAGTCAAATGAGATGATACTAAAATTCTAGAATTCCTGGGATTGACTCATTGAGAAAGTACCGTTTGCACAGAGTTGGCTACAAGGAAGGATGATCTTAAAAGTAAAAGTAATTGCAATTTGCTGAGGGCACATGAGTCTGGCAGTAGGTTAGATTCTGTATGTGCATGACTGCTATACCCCAATAAGTACTGTTGACTCCATTTCACACAGGTTAAAAATGATTTTAGAGGACCCTAAGAACTATACAGAAAGTAGAACTTTGCCCAATCTACCTACACTTTCAACATTCCACCACATCCTTAGATTTGGGAAGCTGCGTTTGGGCCTTATATTTCCCATTGTCTCCAGATTCATCTTCTGCCAAGCTCATGTCCTTAGCAATTTAAGCTCTGGCTTGATTTGATCTTTCTCTTGCCGTTAAATCTTGGGAGCTTTGTCCTTGCTGTTTACACTGTTTGGTGCTTGGCCCCCTTTATCACTTGAGTCTCTGGTGTTAACTTCTCAGAGACCGTTTCTCTTTAATGTGTTCTTGGCTTGTCTCCTACTTCATTTGTTCCACATCTGAAGTCTTATGTGGATTCCTACACAGCCAGAAAGTCCTCAGCTTGTAAAGAGCAAGACTCACCTGCTTTTTTCTTAGCTGGCTCCTTAACTTTTGAGCCCAAGTTCGCCTACTTCTCATTAACCCCTAGGCTGATTTTCTCATTTCAAATCCTTGGCTGATTTTGGAGTTCTACGTGTACTATAAGCCCTGTCTGTGGCCATAATACAAGTTCTCACTCTGATGTCATCTGTGTTTGTGCCTCTAGTGAAATGCCCTGAAGGAAGCTTCTCTCGAGATGGACAATGCACTCCCTGTCCTGCTGGCACCTACCAAGAACAGGCAGGCAGCTCAGCCTGCATCCCATGCCCAAGGGGCAGAACAACCACCACCACTGGAGCTTTCAGCAAGACCCATTGTAAGTTCTTCCTGGACCACTGTGAAGGAGAAGGCTTCCCCACACAGAGGGCTACAGCACAGCTGCTCAGCATCCGCACCAGAGATGTCTGAAGACATATCTCTCTTCACTTAGAAACTATCCACAGCAGTTGGATGCTGAATAGCATCTATACATACCCCACATCTGCTAGACAACAACAACAGCCTCTCCTCCAAGTTGCAACAACCAAACAGTTGTGACAACTAAGCTCGACTTCAAGAATTACTGTTTCTTGGGTCGTGGTGGTGGGGAAAAAGGCTTTCCACTGTTGGGAACCACTGGGTAATCAAAGGCCGTTTTCTGTGAAGGCTAGACTCCTGCCAGGCTCCAGGCCAGGCACGTTACCTGAAAAGTCTCATTTACTTATCCCAACTCCTCTCTCAGGTATATAGAATGACCCATTCTTTTTTTTACAGATAAGATGAAGGTTCAGATAAGTGAGATTACTTAGCTGGAGTCACGCAACTAACTCAGCTGACCTTTGAGCTTAGTTTTGCCTGATTTTGAAACTGCTGACTTTTGTAAATTAACCTTGTCAGAACCATAAATGGAAGACTTTTCCCAACCGTACTCATAACTGCTGTGAAACTCGTCTTTAGTCTTTTCTGATCCTGTGCTGGCCAGGACCCCATGGACTTCGTCTCTCCATGCATTGTGAGATTTCATTTGACTGGACTACTGAATAGCCACCTAAATATTCCTAGGTTTGCCCTAGAAAGGATCCATGCTTTGTGATAGATCTTTATATATGAGTCTGTAACTATGTCAACACAAAGAAAATTTTTATTGTTTCTAATGTGATTAATTTCCAAAATTTATAAAGAACTGATCAAAGGAAAGGAAGTCACCTTCTTTGATAAGGGAGATTTCCTGGGGAAGGAGGTCCATGCCAATAGGATGGTAATTATTCCAGATTCAAAATAAGAGGGGTTTCCTGTGTAGAAGTTTTACCATTACCTAAAACAGAAACTCCACAGCATGCAATGTCCTTGATACCAGAGTATTATTTCCCCTTAAATACACCACGCATGGTGGAGGTAACCTAGCCTGCTGTCCCTATGACAAAGCAGCACTTTCTTAAAAGGGCATTTGTGTCATGGCTTGCCACTCATTATGGAGGGGACAAGATGGAAATGGAAGGAGCAGCAGATCATGGTTGCAGCTTGTAGCAACCAGAGCCAACTTGGTTCCTCTCTTCCCTGGCTAGCATGGTGGCTGAAATCAAGCAGTTGTTCTTCTGTGTCAGTCTGTCCTCTATGAGACAGGTTGATGGTACCACGTTCCTAGTATACCATCTGACATAGGGTGGATAGAGTAATAAGCATTGGTTTCTTGGGGTTCTCATGATTCAAGATCAGTGTGTCAACATGGCAGAAGTAGTGATACAGAGGAGTAGGAACAGAGCTGTCAAGGTCAGCTCTCTCTAGCTGCTTATTTCATAGGCCTTTGTGTACTGCATGTACAGAGACTGAGAACCTCCAGGTCCCCTCTTTGCTTAAAGACATAAATTCATTCCATCATGTTCCACACTCATCTTCCCATAATTGCATCCCAAAGGTCCTACCCTTAAATTCTATTACATGAAAGACTGGGGCTTCAGCATATGACTCAGAACAGACACAATGTCAAGTCCATAGCAAGCATAGGAGAAATATTTAAAGGGTAATAACACCTTCCTACACACACACACACACACACACACACACACACACACACACACACACTCTACTTGAGGTGCTATGATGACAATTCTGTGCAGCTATAGAGGGTGAGGCACTATCATGAACATTCCTCATTATTCCTCCT
The DNA here is from genome assembly GCA_036184795.1 of Tokudaia tokunoshimensis. Lineage (NCBI taxonomy): Eukaryota > Metazoa > Chordata > Mammalia > Rodentia > Muridae > Tokudaia > Tokudaia tokunoshimensis. The sequence continues at coordinate 8,681,019 of BTHU01000018.1, read as the reverse complement.
GAATCTAAAGCAGTGTTGGTGGACTGATCTGTAGACATGGGCCAGGTGGAGAAAGGACTTCCAGGACAAGGCAGTAACTTGAACATGGGGATAGCAAAGTGTGCATCCCTAGATCCACCTCATACTTACATTCATGGATGCTGAGAGGGGATGTACATTTTAGACACTGGGCAATGCAATGGGATGCAGTTCCTGCCTTCATGGAGCTCATCAAACAGGATGCATATAGTCACTAAGCACCAATCCACAGGGAAATAGAAACACTAACCAAGCTTACCATGGTGAAGGAGAGGTTTCAATTCCAGGAAAAACTGTAGCATTAGACAAGACTGAGTTGGGGGTCTGGAGGTGGTATAGTCTCTTCTAACTATTCAAACTATTTCAAACTATCATAAAAGCTGGGTGGATTTTACAGGCAGCAGAACTCTGTTTCTCACTATTCTGGATTCTGGAAGCTCAAGATCAAATTGCCATCAGATTCAGTATCTACTGAAAATATGGTGACTTTCTGAGTGTCCTTATATGATAGAAGGCCTCACCTCCTACTAGGATCACTGATGACTCCAAAATATGGGCTTCAGAGTTGTTATGAAAGGTGCTCTATAGGTGTCATGGGGTCTCAGTGGTGTTCTTTGCTGAGGGTAGGCACACTAAGAGCTTTCAGCCAGAATGTTTGGGTTGCCCATGTAACTTTGACATCACCACAAGGGTCCTGGAAGTTGGAAGAGAAGGAGGGAATCACAGAATCCTGTAACTCATGGCTGTGTCCATCTGTTGTTCTAGGTGTCACTGACTGTCAGAGGGATGAGGCTGGCCTACAGTGTGACCAGAACGGTCAGTACCAAGCCAGCCAGAAGGACAGGGACAGTGGGGAAGTTTTCTGCGTGGACATCGAGGGACAGAGAATACAGTGGTTACAGATAGAGACTGGACTCTCCGAATCTCAGTGTCTGAGTATGTACTGGTGATTATATCCACTGTGGTTGCTGCGATGGGGTCTTTGGGACCTACAGTAAAGGATTACACACAGATTCCATTAGTCTCCTACTTTATTCCAAAAGTTTTTAACCTACAAGGAAGTTGGAAGAACAGTGAAATGGAAAATTTTTCTTCACTTACACCAGTTAATATTTTGTGGTTTCTTTTTCACTGTTGAATCGTTTGTAAATAAGTTTCAGGAATCATTTGAACATTACCCCAGAGTAATTTAGCAAGAAAAAGATGAATTTTCATGAAAACTAACCTGCCGAGGCTTCCTCTCTTGTAGGAAGCTTGTCTCTGTGGGTCTGGGTAGCAAATGAGAGTGCATACACATATTCTCACTTATTCATACACACACACACACACACACACACACCTGTGTGTTGACTGAAAAGTGAAGTGATTGTTTCCTTAGGCTCAAAGTCATTATTCCTATTCTCCAGCAAAATAATAACAAACCTCAAGCATTTTTTTTTGGGGGGGGGAATCTGTACACCCTATGAAATCTAACAGAATTCTTCATTTTTAAATTTTTATTGTATTTTTTTTAATTTAATGTGTATGTGTGGATGCCTACATGCTGCTGCATCTGTGTGTAGGTCAGAGAATCAAATAAGTTCTCATCCTTCCATCAAGTAGGCTCAAGAATTGATTGAGATAATTGGGTAAAACAGATGAGCCATCTCGCAAGTCCAGAAGCATTTTTTTTCTCAGTTCCTCTTCTCGTGGGCAGGGCTAATACCACAGGAGTTAGTTAGATGGAACTAGCAGATTCTTTAAGAGAACAAGAGCGCCCACAGAAGTGGTACCACATGCACTGCAGACCTGCTGCTCATTGGCTACTCAGGGATTATTGGCTAGCCTCTGTGAGCCCTCTTTGTCCCTGCCACGGTTCAGTGTGAATTTGTGAGGCATTTGTCGCTTTTTCTACCCAGAGTTCAGAAGGAAAAGAATGCTTTTATTAGCAGCATAAGAAGTGGTCAGGAGTCACAGCTCAGTTGACAGCTAGAGAGGATGTCCACAAGGCCCTGACTTCTGTACACTTGGCAGGGCATCTTCAGCTTCTTTGGCAAAGCTGTGAGATTATTTTCCCTTTCTGGAGGTGCAAGGTATTTGTATGTTAACAAATAGCTCTCCTGGGGCAGTGTATCCCTTCTTACTTATGAAAGGAGCTTTCTTCTGGGAGGGAAAGTACAGTCTCACATTATATTTTTTTTTCTATCAGAAAACACACGGGCTTTAGAGTCCAGCCTCCCCATTTTCTCACAGTGACTCCTTGGGTGCTTGCATTCTCTCTTCCTCTTGCTACCTCTACCTAGGTCTGCATGTTACCTTCAAGTACCCCAGGTCTTCCCTTCCTCCCTCATCCTCCTGTTCAATCCAGTGATTTCTCTATGATGATTTTACCACGGACATTTTAAGAATTAATTCTCATCACACTGTGTCACTTAAGTCTCTGCGGCTATACACCCCTCAGGAAAAAGAGAGTACAAAATGGCACCAACACTCTGGGTTCCAGCCTCATTATAGTGTGAGTCCTTTTGGGACTACAGCTCACTCTGACTTGATGTATTCCAGGGCAATATGTACATGATGACAAAGTAGACGAATTCCTCCTATTAGCTGGACTTCTACAAAATTGTGTCCTGCAGGTCTGCCAGGAAGGAGAGTCCCTATGGCTTAAGTTTCTGTGGTCAATTCCATAAGCCCTGTTATATAGGAGTCCTCATAGAGGACAAACAAACTTTGTTACCCATAGGTCAGTTCTTCCGTGGTATTTATTGAATTCTTATGATCAAGACACTGGGGTTCTAAGAGGCTAAAAGTTTGCCTGAGGTCACAGAGCTGGTGAGAAAATGTGATGTCAGGACGTGAGCTGAGGTCTGGCTCCAGAGCTACTATGTTGGGTCCCGTGGCCTGGCGTCTCTCTGTCTTTAGTTCCTACAGCTGCAGATCCTGCGGATTTGATTTCCCAGTGAAGGCTTGGCCAGTCTGCTCCCTACTTTGCCTTGGTTTACTCAGAGAACTCACCTGACCCTGACCAGGGGAAGTCGGTCAAGTTTATCTTCTCTGAGCTTTAGATCTGGTCCTAATTCTGTCCTCGCTGTGCTTCTGTGAACTGTACCATATATCTAAACAGATTTTACAATCATGACACACTCTCCTGATTCCCCAGGGTTGGAGTTATAGTGCTACTCCCACACGTGTCCTTGTGTCTACCTAGCCATTCAGCTATGCATCCACCCACCTACCCTTCTGAATGTAGGGCCACTGTGCCAGCTTGCAAGGTTTTGGATGTGATCAGTGCATTCCCCTTATCCTGGAGGGTAAAAGGCACATATCTAGCCATGGTTTGCAGTACAGGTGTCATTGTCAGATATATGCTGTTTCAACATTAATCCCCAGGTTTCTTCTACAACATTCTAAAACTCTACACTGCTACATAGAAAGCATGCTAACAGAACAGCTGAATCCCCAAATTAACTTTTATTTACCCCTCACTGCCTGCTCTGCTGGCAGTGAACTTCCTCATAGCAACCTCAGCACCGTGGTGAACCCCATTATGAGGAACCCTTTAAATAGAGTCTCTAAGCAGAGAGATACATGTACTGCGCTTTTAGAGGGCTTTGCTAGAAATGGAAAGACCTGTAAAGTTTAGTTTAATCTAGAACATGAGCATGTCGTCTGTATCAACACAACCATAGTTTCACTGGAAGGATTCTGCTGTGGTATTCGCTAGATTGGCACTTTTGGAGTATAAACTAAGTAAGAAGGAGTGAAAAATAGAAAGAGTCAGGATGTTAAGAAGCAAGGCTGAGTATGGGCTGAGCTCACAGACCTGGAAACTTCAGCAACCAGAAGGGTCACTTTGTAAACTCAGAAAATGTTTTATTTCTTCATTTTTAAAAGTTTTCATAAAACTATTTATTACTCACAAGCAAAGACCTCTCAGCCCCTGCTTTTCTTTTTCCCATTCCTGACTCTTTCAGTTAGTTTCTTTGGTTTGCCTTGATGACAGTTCTGCAGATTGCTAAGTCAAAGGACCAGAGCGTTTAAAGCATGTTGTTTCTATAGTAACACTTCAGCATTTTTGTGTTTTACATTTGAAAGCTAAACTACTTGGTGTATCCTCTACTTTTTTCTGATTCTTCATTTAAAACACGGATTATTGACCTGTGCAGACCAATGTAGATACAAGACTCATTCATAATGGCTTGGATGTATATGATAGCGAACACCTACATTTAGGTTTGTAATGATGACTGAATGTTCTTAAGGAGCTATAAATAACTTTTGTGTTTTGATAGAAACATGCAGTGTATGCACATTGGGGCTTTTGTGGTTTGGAAGATAGGTCTCTTTGCCTGACAGTCACCCTCATGTTTCTACTCTTTGTGAGGAATGTGTTCCAAGCCATAAAACTGAGGAAATTTGGGCTTTTTTTTCCTCCTCACTTGTCTAGTTCCATGAGCAGGTGGCTCTGTGAATCTCACCAAATGGACCTCAAGTGTGTTGACGGTAGCTAGAGAAACAGATGATAACCTATCACTTAAGTAAATACAGTCTGAAAAAATCAGGAGCCACATGAGATATCTCAAAATTTGCAAAAACCTCATATGCACGTTTGTTTTGTCTTATGAAAATAGCTTGCCTCACTTCAGAAAGAAAAAGATTGTTTTAGGGGAGTATATTTTTGATGTGATCATTATGCTACATAATTAGCACTTAAAGACAGGGAAAGAGATGCTTAGGTAGGAAAAATTAGTTAGCAATGAGAAGAGCTGAGATAAAAGGTCCAATATAAAGTTAGATCTTCCCTTTACTTCCTGAGAACAAGATAGGAAAAGGACACACAGCGAGTTACATTGCTGAGTACTGGTGGTGAGGCAGGAGACTGAAGCTCTCACAAGAGCCATTGCTCCATGTGAGACACTTATGTGACCAAGTGTGAGGATAGGTCCAGTGACATCTTGGCCATAATAGAACTTTTTTATCCTGACCTGATAATCACATGCAAATGTCCTAAACATACTTCAGGCTTTGATCTCACAGGTCTGCTTAATTCCAGTGATACGGAAATTTGAGAAAGCTCCAGAATCCAAGGTTATCTTTGATGCCACTTCTCCTGTGATAGTCAAGTCCAGAGTCCCCAGTGCTGACTCCCCACTGGTGCAGTGCTTGGCAGGTAAGTGAGCTGAGAAAATGCATACATAGAGAAGCAGAACAAACTCCACTACTTAATATGATGAAAATTTTAATTAGTCAAAAACATCATAAGCAAATTGATTTATGGAATGTTTGTGCAATTTATTTGCAGTTTATCTAATATCTACTAAGTGCCAAGAGTTGGACTGCATGTTAGAAAATTGAAATCTAACCATTTGTGTATTATCATGCACCTGGGTAATTTGTGTACTGAGAGGCAGGAGTAGCAAATCCTGCTCACTGAGCACCCCTCTCTATTGGGATCATCTAGGAATTTCACAAGCATCCCACAGTGATCCCAAGGTACACATGAGAAGAAGGTATTGGGTATGTGAATAGTTTGTTTAATGACATGGAGTTAGCAAGGGACAGGTCTTAAATTCAAACCCAGGCCTGCAAGAATGTCCATGTACCTCCTTTAATGGCACTTTGAATAAGGATCTTCTTTGGATAATGTCCCCGTCTAGGCTAAGCTTATGCTCCTACTTGTATTGCAAATATAACACAAGGCAGGAAGTAGGGACTTAACTAAATTGTTTGTAGAACAAATGGTGTGTATGGTATCTGGGTAGATGGTGCCAATGGGAAAGTTGGGCAGACATAAGAAAGCAGCCCCAGGACAGTCAATTTGGTGCGTACCTATGAGGATGACTTCTTGCATAGGGCATTACATGTGCACGAACACCCTCTCTAACACAGCATGCTTTGGAAAGCAAGCAGCAGGCAGAGAGGAAAAGGAGTTGTAGAATTGTGTGGAGTGAGGCTAGCAGAAAGAACAAGGCCATTTGCTGGCACCAGGAGATACCTTATTCACATAGGTGAAAGGCAAGGGGACAACAACAGAAGTTAGAGTGAGAATACCATGTCAGAAGTGTTTGGCAAGATAGTTTTATAGAGAAATGAGAGCAGGCTATCCCACTCATATGCAGGCAGGATCTATAAATCAGTGGAGTTTGGATATCTTCAACCAGGAAACTTATCTCCCATGACTTTAGAGACTGGAACCCTGAAAGCAAGGGGTTGGCAGCATTGGTCTGTTCTCTGTGTCTCAATGGCATCTTCTTGCTTTGTCGTCACACAGATAGGTGTCCTGGTCTCTTCTCTCTATTAGGACATAGACTGTGACCATTTCACATTATTTAATTACCTCTTTACAGACCCTAACTCTAGATAACTATAGTCATATTTTCAGGTCCTGGTGGTTATGACTGGAACATAGGAATGGGAGGCATACTTATTCCCATAATAAGTGTCAGAAGGTCACATGACTAAGAACGTGAAATGGTTGTGACAGGAGAAAGCTGTAAGAAAGCCATGTACCATAGAAAACAGATCGTAAAGGTGAAGAAGAAAAGGAAGAAGTGGGCTAATGGGGCACTGGGGCATTGTGTGCTCAGGACATAGCAGCAGTGCTGGGTCTGGGTCAGCACAAATTAACCTAACAGGTCTGATATTGATCCAGAATGGTTGTGGCTTTAACTGCCATTGTTACTGAGTTTGAAGTAGGGACTTGCTTGCAGTGTTAATCAAGTTAATTTGGTTGAAGGGCAGGCGTCTGTTAGGACTAGGGGCATGTGGGACTAATATCAGACATTTTTCTTGACAAGTCATTTGTTGGTTGAAAGACATTGTTTCCAGTCAATGTGGGGCATCATGGAAGAAGAGATATGTCTTGAGTGTGTGTGCGTGTGTGCGTGCGTGTGTGTGTGTGTGTGTGAATAGTGGAGATGGTAAGGACAGGCTGTGGGTTTCTCTCACCTTCAGCATCACCTTAGAGCGTAGAGTTAACTCTACTGTGGCACTTGCAGATTGTGTAGATGACGAGGCCTGCAGCTTCCTCACAGTGTCTACCACGGGGTCAGAGGTTTCATGTGATTTTTACTCTTGGACAAAGGACAACTTTGCCTGCGTGACTTCTGATCAGGTAAGCCGAGACATCTTCCTGTCCCTGTGGAACCCATCAGGTGGCCCCTGTGCCTGCAGATTTTGAATCTGAGAATGGCAGCTGTGGTGGGCCAGAGCTGCTAAGGAAGAGACAGAAGAATCGGTGTAGCATCTGTTAATCAGGATGGTGCCTTAGTGTGCAATAGACTCATTGTCCCCTGCCATTACTTACCTCAGAAGGCAGCTTGGGTCCTCATGCTAAGGGGTTATGCTCTAGAGCCCAGAGTACCAACTGATCCCTGAGTTCTGAGCACCACCCTGATTCTATTGTAGAAGTCAAGTATGATTATGCTTTAAAAATAAAAAAAATGTTAGACATTCATCAGAAAGAACTTCATGGTATTGCTGTTTCTACAGCGAAAACTTTTGGAAGATAGGAAACTTTAGGTAGTATCATTGCATTAGAATAGAAGGCCATCCAGTCAAAATCAGTTCCTGGTCCCAGGGTCCCTAATGCCTCATCTTGCAAGTTTCCTTCTTCTGTATCCATTTAAATTCTTCTGAATCCTTTTAGAAAAATGTCTATGTATTGAAGTCTCTTTTAGTTTTTGTGTGTGTTGACACAATAAACCTTCTTTTCTTTTCCATGACTTCCTCATGAGCTTTGCAAATCTGTATCCTTTTAGTGTGGTAGCAGTTTTAAGGCCTCATCCGCACTGGGCACGCATGTGCCTGTTCTCTGTGCATATGTGTCATAGTGTTCATGAGTGATGCCCTGCAGGATGGATGAGAGGGCTTCCCAGAGTTTTAGCAGCTTATTAGACGTAAATGAAATGCTGGCAGGACACAGATGCAAATATCAGTCCCTACCACTCATTTCCTAGTCTTTAGCTCCCAAGTCCTTCAGATAACCCACATAGTAACACATGATTATATATCCACATCACAGGGAAATTGTAGGGATTGAAGAATCCCTCCAGGAAAAATCACAGGACAATTTCTGCTATGAGCACTACTCTAATAGATACCGCTTGTGTCAATTCTATTCCCCTCCTCCAGTCTCTAACTAGGCCAGCAGGAAGTTTTACAGGAAATCTTGCTTGGGACTTTGTTGAGGTTCCTCCCAAGGCCCTGTGCTGTCAGTGCAGTAATGCAGGGATGGGGATTGGATGTTGGTTACATATGATTGGTCCACCTAGTTCCAGTCTAAGCTGCCATTCCCAGCAGCTCTCATAGCCTCCCGGCTCTTCAGCTCCAACTTCTTTGAAATTCTGGAGCTGCAGTGCAGGAGTTCAGTCTCCAAACTTCAGCCATCCCTCAGCATCTTTTGGTTCCTGCCTGAGCAGGGTGCAACCAGAAGGGATAAGAGAGGGACTTTCACTGCTCTGGGTTTGTGTTTCAGGCGTTCATAGCCCCTTCTTTCAATGCTCTCTATGACGCTTCATTCCATCTCAGGCCTCCATCTCTTCAATTGCCTTCAAGTAGCTGGTATTTTAGTCTTTGCCCCCTATAAAGCCCTCATGGAAAACGTCATGGCTGGCAACCCTGAGGAGGGGCAAGCACTGTACAAAACCCATGGATGAATATGGTCAGCTTTGCCTTACCCACTCACCTGTGGAACTGCTGAGAGCGAATCAGAATAGAGAGCCAACGTGACCAAGAGTGGCAGGTGCTCTGGAGGTCTGTCTGGGCCTTCTAAGCTTCAAAATCTGTCTGTGGGCAGAACACTTGCAAGGCCTTCCCTGAGCAGACTCCCCTCTCCTTCCCTCTCTGGCCACACCTCATATCACTGGACAGAATTCCTGGTCTTTAATTACACTCAGTTTTTCTGGGAAGCTCTCCTCTGTTCTCCTTCTCCATAGAATTAATCACTGTCACCCCTGTAACAAGACTCTTCTCCAGTTGTACATCTATGTACAGCTGCCATCACTGTAGATGGGAGTTTACTGCTCACATGTGTGCCCCTCCTAATAGGTCAGGAAAGCTTAGAACCAGATGTCGTCACTAATTTTCCTTGTAGCCACTCGATAACTGTGGTCAGAGTTTGGTAAGTATGTGTTGAGCTTATTTGAACTATTGGAAATACTGGATGATAACAGGGCCCCTTTCCACTTCCAGGAACAAGACGTTGTGGGCAGCCTGAGGGCAACCAGCTTCGGAAGCCTTAGGTGCAGGGTGAAAGTGAGGAATAGTGGCAAGGATTCTCTGGCTGTGTATATGAAGAAAGGTAGGTTGGCGATGCTGGGGCTCCCCTTGATTGTGTTTGGAGTGGTTTCAACATGACGTCTCTGTGATGAGGAGACTGACTCTCCCCTCAACTCACTTCCTGCATGAAACCCTCTTCTCCCCGATCCCACCTGAAGCAACCTCAACCCACCTGCCCTCTGCAGACAGACAGTAGCCTCCCAGCAGCTACAAAAGGATTTCTGTAACATTCATCTGAGCCCTCAGTTCTGGTTTTTATCCCAGTCTGCTGGGGCTGGGAGTCTCACACAGCAGGAAACAAGAAGCCAATGGTAATACGGACACGGTGCAGGCAGGCGCCCAGCCAACTTGGCCTATGTGCATGTGATAATACATATAGGCACCCATAGACAGGCACCCAGCCAGCTTGGCCTATGTGCATGTGACACAATGCAGACAGGCTCCCAACCAGCTTGGTCTATTTGCATGAGACACAATACAGACATGTACCCCAGACAGCTTGGCCTATATGCATGCAACAGAGTGCAGACATGCACCAAGCCAGCTTGGCCTACGTGCATGCATACCAAGGCCTTCACCTTGCTTGCATATGGCATTCCAGCAGGCCCTGGCTTAGCCCCCTGCAGCCATGCTCCCAGGCCTTCTGACTCCTTCATCTTCCCTCTTTTTGCTGAGCATCCCCCACCACCATGTAGACTAAAGGGTTTTCTATTCCATCTCTATGCTCAGAAAACCCTCTCTGGTGGCACTGTGCATGTGTGTCACCTGGGAGATGGTAGATTTTGAGGCTGTTTATGACTTAGGCTAAGACATCAAGGTCTTTTTTTAAATGTTTGTTAATTGACCTGTTGTTTCTTTTGTTGTTTTGTTTTTCCTTTTATTGAAAGTAGACTTTCTTCTCATATGATGTAATATATTTTATTATTATCTCTTAGACCGCTTTTTGCTTTCTTTTTTTTCTTTTTTCAAATTATTTATACTCTACATTCCATTTGAAGCCCTCCTTCCTTCCAGTCCCCCTGACAGTCCATCCCCCATCACCCCTTCCCTTCACCTCTGAGAAGGGGGGAGTCCCTCCCAGGGAACCAACCCACTGTGGCACCTCATTAAGTACATCCTCTCCCACTGAGGCCAGACAAGACAGCCCAGTTAGGGGAACAGGATCCATGGGCTGGCAATGGAGTCAGGGACAGTCCCTGTTCCAGTTGTTGGAGGACCCACATGAAGACCAAGCTGCACATCTGCTGCATATGTACAAGGGGCCTAGGTCTTGTATGCTGCCTGTTTGTTTTCTAATGAGAGGCAGAAATGGAGTGGATCTGGATGGGAGAGGAGATGGGGATATAAAGTTCTTAATAACTCTCCAAGGTCTGAGACGACATGAGTAGCAAAAAATATTCTACTATATATTGCTCATCTCAGTATTCCATGTCTTGCTTTCTTTTGCTTTATGGAAACTTGAAGGAAGGCCTTAGAAATACAGGCCCTCTTTAATACTCCACATGTCTTTTAAAAAGATTGTCTGTCTGTCTGTCTGTCTGTCTGTCTGTCTGTCTGTCTGTCTATCTATCTATCTATCTATCTATCTATCTATCTATCTATCTATCTATTTATCTATCTATCTACCTTTCTATCTATCATCCATCCACCTATCATCTATTTATCTATCTACCTACCTATCTATCATCTATCTATCTATCTATCTATCTATCTATCTATCTATCTATCTACCTATCTATCATCTATTTTTTATCATCTACTTATGTGTATTCATGAGTTGGCACACATATACCAGAGCATTCATGTGGAAGTCAATGAAAAACTTGAAGTAATTCCACTCCTACAGTACAGGCTCTAGAGATCAAATTCAGGTTGTCAGTCTTGGCAGCAAGAGACTTTACATATTGAGACATCTTGCCAGCCCTTTCACAGTGTCTCTGTTGATCCTTTAAGAGCTGGGCTGGGACCTCAGCATTCTCAAAGTAACACAAGGATAACAGGGAGAGAATCTGGCTTCCTGGGAGTATGTGCAAATGAATAGCAAATAGTCTTGCGTGGCCTGTATCCCTCTGCCCTGTCTTTCCTGCCTCCTGCTTTGTCATCTCATGCAGAGTCAGTGAGGTGCCAACAATATGAAGCTATGTTCTGTGACCTGTGGCTCCTTCCACTGTCCTGAGCTGTAGCATTTTAGTGGATCTGAGAGGCAGGATTTCTGACTTCTATGTCTTATTTCTGCCTTGAAGGCAGCCATGTGGCCTGAACCACCACCTTGCTAGCTCTTTGAGTTCTGGAAGTCTTCCCAGATACTGTGGACTTCAATGTTCACACCAGTGAAATAGGGGTCCTGTGTGAATCTGGGAGTCAGGAATGTGGAGTGAGGTAGCTTCTTTTGCCTCTTGAACCCCTCCTGGTAAGTACTGGAAAAGTAAGACTTTCTACAGCTATCTTCTTATAAAGTTTTCTGTTGGCCAAGAACCAGAAGACAACTAATGGAGGCAAGACCTGGGATGTTAGGGTTGGAGTGAAGAGGAGTGAGGAGTGAAATGGTGATCTCGGGGACCTGCAGCTCTAGGCTCATGCATCTAGATGCTGCAGGCTCAGCCTTGAGCTAGAAACAGCTGGTGTTAGATGGGCGAGCCACAGACTGAGCTGACCCTGCCACATCCTTCAAGCTCTGCGACAAGTACAGAGTTTGTTCCCTCACATCCCTATCCCAATAGGCTAGAGTGTGTGTAGGGTACCAGAGTCTTCTGGTGTTGGGTTTCTCTGATCTATAGCCAAGGCTGCTACGACTTCCGCCTCAATGCCCAATTGTTTCTACCATCCACTTTTAAGCACAGCAAAGCTTAGGGATTGTTTTCTAAAAATAAAAGCCAAAACAAATAAAGCAACCCCAGCCAAAAATATCCCTTGAAAACTGTAATTTAGTCTTTTATCACACTTAAAAATACAATTGCACTTAAGTGTTTGTTGTCTTATGCCTCCTTCTGTCTCCTGGAAGTTTATATTTGGATTACAAGGGAAAGTGAGAACCTTGTCGCTGCCAAACTAAACCCAGGGCAGAAATTGGCTCGCGGCTCTATTTTGCTTTCTGTATATTTAAAGCCAAGATATGTTCCCACTGGACTGGAAGGAAAAGGTGACTGTACTAAGCCTCCGGTGTTTTTTCCATGGCTGATCAGACTCTTTCTCACCTTCTCTTCTCTAACATGGTAATAATACATTACAAATGGAAAGAACATAGTTTCTAAATATCCCTCACCTCCTAAGGGCAGTCATGTCTAGGTCCACCCCTCACCCTAAGCCACTTGTGTGATAAGACCATAAAATGGGAAGGGGGGGACATAGACAACCTCCCCCCCCAGCTTGCTATGATGTCTGGTAGCACCTGCTCTCTTTGCCTAGCTGAGGTCTATGGTCCTAGAACCTGTGAGAGAAGCATGTGATCCTTAGCATCATAGGAAAACAATGTTGGAAAGTTCCTGTGTGATGGTGGGTTATCCCAGCCCCCAACCGAAAGATGAGATCTGGAAAGGGGAAGCATTCTGTTACCCACTGCATCCATGTGAAACTTCCTCTAAATATGATCACTGTGACCTTTCCCAGTGTTGAAAACATGACAACCATGTAGGGCACACAGCCTTGGAATATCCTTAACTCCTCACTGGGCACCACAGGACGATAAGGACTCCAGGGAGGCTAAAGCTGTGAACAGAACAAATCACTGAGTGGTAAAAGAATGAATTGGATGATGAGAACGTTTTACAGAGGGTGAAGTGCTCAGATTAAAATGAAGAGGAGACATGGGACAAAAGTGAACATAAGTTGCTTTAGCAATTAGGGTGGGGACCCTAGAAGAGATGACATTACAGGTGATACTTGAAGGATGGGAAGGATCCCCCTGCATGGCAATTTCAGGGTCCTCTGTGGTACTTGTGCTATGTGAAGGACATCCCAGTCAGCTTTGACTCTGGCCTTGATATCAGGCAGCATTGTCCAATAGGACTATAGTCTGAGAACCCATGTAATAAAAATAAATGACAGTCAACAGTCACACGGTATTACTATGCGTTCAAGTGGCTGTGGCAATCAAGCTCTACTCAATGAAATCATTGTTCTGATAATGGCATTTGCCTGATGACTACTGATGTACATATTTAGGAGCTGCTGCATAGATATTCTCTCACATAGCTTAAATACAGAGGGAGGAGGATGGGACCTCCTCTAAAGGCCCAAGCAGGAAGTGATTGAGATTCAGGGAAAGAGTGACACGTTTTTATGACAACTCAGGATGGTTCCTCACAGGGGAACTAGACGCTACTGCAGGGTTGGTGGTAGCTTTCCATGCCCATCCAGGCAGATGGGGCTGAAGGCATCCATGCTTAAAGAGAAGAGATGCTGCCATTTTGGAGTGTGTGAAACACCAGTTGAGCATAAGCCAGTGGTGGGATCATTGTCTAGCTGTTTTGCATGTAGTTTGTCTCTCTTCATCATCCATGAAGAGAACAGAGTTCTCAGGCATGTGAGCAGTTAAGGAGACAGAAGCCCAGAGGATCCAGGCCCTGTGCAGGAGGGAACCTTCAGGGTCTGCCCTTGGGACTTTCCGAATCTGAGGTTGTACCACGAGGCTTTGCAGTGTCAATAGGAATGAGAGTCTGTGCAGGTCTGAACCACTACTGGACTAATGTAAATCAGGGCAGGGAAGGCATGGGCTCTGAGTCTCCTCTGGCACCTACCTGCTGAATACCAGGGAAGCCAGTTCATATCACAGACCAAGGCTATCTCCTTAGAATAGCACAAGCAAAAGAATAAGGCTACATATGTGCACTGTTTGTAGACTGATGCTCTAAGTGGAGCTAGAATTAAGAATAGGAAAACCCCAGAGCAAGCCACTTTAGCCAGAGGGCTAGCGATGACAATATTACCCTGTTAAACCTGGTTTATATGGCAATGATTTAAAAGGTAGATCCTAAAACAGGCTGAAAGCAAGAGATTGAACCACTTAGCTGTGCAACTGCCTTGTCCATTCTAAGTTCTTTTCTGTGGTTTGATGTAACATGATGGGGGAAATAGCATCCACTGTGACTTCTAAATGACGGCATCCTATTTCCTTATCTGCCACATGTTCATGTTTATCTATGTTACACACATGAAGCAATAAACATGAAGTGTGATGCTGTGTGGTTCATGTCCATGAAGAGGGGGCATTGTTGTCGCATAGGAATAATCAAAAGAATAGCACATGCAGTTTTCTAGATGTTCACCCTAGATACCCAAAGGTATGATGTGCATGGCCCGGTCATGGGCCCTGTCTGGTAGTCACATCCTCTCCATGCACAGTCAAGTATAGAGATTTCATGCCCAGAGATAATCTTGTCTTGGATCCCACACTACTCCAGCACATGTGGGGCAAAATCAGAAGACATGATCGATATCAGGGAGCCCTTATCTACTCCAAAGGTTTCTGAGGTCTTTTCAGCCTTTCTTCTTTCTCTCCTTAGGTCATGAATCTACTGCATCTGGTCAGAAGAGCTTCGAACCAACAGGTTTTCAAAATGTGCTCTCCGGGTTGTATAGCCCTGTGGTGTTCTCAGCCTCGGGAGCCAGTCTGACAGATACACACCTCTACTGTCTGCTTGCCTGTGACAATGACTCCTGCTGTGATAGCTTCATCCTCACACAGGTCAAAGGAGGTATGACCATCAGGAGGGCAGGGCCTAACTAGGGATATGGGGCATTGGGAGACTCAGAAACCACAAAGCCTGCCATTGGAATTTGCTAGCGTGATAGTTCCATGCCCAAATTGAACATGCTATTCACACACAAAGTCAGGGGCAAATCCTGGCCTCTTTCCCATGTCAAGATTCTACCATATTTTATGTCATAAAACTAGTTTATTACAGCCGTCTTCAATTTTACAAACCAAAACAGGAGCTCTGAGAACTGAAATCATTTGTCAGTGTTACACAGCTTCTGAAGGGACGTGGTGGTATTTGACCCAAGGTGTATTTTCCCCAATATCTTACTGTTATCTGAGCATCTTGGCAAGGTCAGATTTGGTCAAATTGCCTTTGCTCACTCCTCTGCTACTGATGACTATAAAGATAACCTTCCTATTCTGTCTCTGTCCCTCAGTCATTCTCAGTGACTCCTCAACAGCATATATCTCTGCATTTTATAGAAGTAAACCCAGGCACTTAGTTAGTAGGTTAGGTTAGGAGAGGATGTTGGAGTTACATTGTGGAGCAGAATCAGATCACAATGATTCAGTGGCCTTCTGGGAAAGCGGAGGCTGGTCCAGGATCTGTTGGGGTTAAAAAAGCACTTAGATGAGGTGAGAACCCAGGGCAATGCTGGAGTGGGCATTGCTGGGCTAGAGGCTGGGAGACGCCATCTGTTTTGAAGATTACTAGCAGGCCCTGGGTCTGAGTAAGCTTGTCAGCATGCTGAGTGGATGCCTCAAAACAAGAACTCACATTTTCTTTTCCTACCTCCTGTCCTTTTTTCCCTCGATTAAATTATTGAGAGAGAAAAAGATAATTGGTAATTACTGGGTCCCGAAAGAAAGTTAAATACAACTTTGGAAATCTATAGTAAGTGTTTTGTCCTATTCAGAGAGAGAAATAAAGTTTCCTTGGGTCTCAAACAGAGCGTAGACTTTGATTTGGTGACATGAAGAGAGAGATGGTAGTTCCGGGCAGAGGAGGAAGGCTACAGAAAAGTCAGTTCATGATAAAGAGAAGGAACGCTGAGTTAGCTGGATTCCCCGGGGTAAGGAGAACTAGCAGAAGGTGGCCTTGACTTAGGAAGGGGCAGAAGGGAGAGGCTTCGTCAGGTTTTTTCAGCTGCACTAACCAGAATTTTCATCTTGAGAACACCTGGGAGCCATGGACGTTTTAAACATGACCTGAGCCTTCTTTTATTAAAAAAAAATGGTTTGGACAGGGTCTAATGTATCCTAGGCAGCCCTCAATTCAATGACCTTGAACTTCTTATCCTCTTTCCCTGACCTCCTTAGTAGTAGGATTACAGGTGTCTACCTCCAACTTGGCTTTCTGTGGTGCTGGAATGGTATGGGCCAGGGTCACAGTCACATTTGCATTTGAAGCCAGCACTCTGGCTGGAGTGTAGAAAGGAGACAGATGAGGCTGACTTGGGTATGGAGTGGTCAAGAAGGTGAGAAGCTATGCAGGAGACCAGGTGGCCTGGGCTAGTGTGGTGACAGT
Source organism: Tokudaia tokunoshimensis (assembly GCA_036184795.1). NCBI lineage: Eukaryota > Metazoa > Chordata > Mammalia > Rodentia > Muridae > Tokudaia > Tokudaia tokunoshimensis. The sequence goes on along the minus strand of BTHU01000018.1, from coordinate 8,664,517 downwards.
GGCATGGGGAAAAGGAGACAAATTCAAAATTCTGGGTGTGGATAGTAAGAAAGAGGGAGGTGTGTGTCTGGCTCACATGGTAGGAGTCTGTTCTCTGGTAAGTAATGCATAGCAGAGACACCAGGTTTTCTACTGCAGGACACCAGAGGGAGAGTTAGGAAGCTCAGGAGTCTATCTGGGCACACTAAGTTTGAAACACCTTTGAGACATTTATGAAATATGCCTTGCTTTGGATGAAAAGCGCCAGGTCCCGGAGGGGGCAGAGTGGATGAAAGACAGAAAGCACTGGATAAAATGTTCCATCCAGAGGCATCAGAGAGGACAAATGGAGAGAAGACAGAAACCAGTAGGGCAGCGTCAGTGCCTGGTAGCATCAGAAGTACTAGGATAGGGCTGAGGAAGCAGCTCAGTTGTTAGAATGCTTGCTGTGTATGCCTGTGGCTCTTGGATCCACCTCCAGCACAACAGAAAGCCAGGTTTGGAGGTGCACACCTGTAATGCTACTGCTAAGGAGGTCAGGGAAAGAGGGTAAGAAGTTCAAGGTCATTGAGTTAGAGGGCTAGCATACATTAAACCCTGTCTTAGTTTTTTTTAAAGAAGGTTTCAGTACAAGTGAGGATTCTGGGGGGTCAGCTGTGACAGGTGAGATGAGTGAGTGGGTCACACCCCAGTGAATACCTGAAATAAAGGTAGAAACCCTAGGCAAAGAGAAAGAAACCCAGGGCATCCTAAAGTAGCCAAGTGAGGGAGGGTAGGATGCGCAGGGAGTTTGACAGTCCCTCATGCCCATGACAGCTCAAGGAAACAACTGTTGGAAGATGGCCAGCTGAGCTCACTGCATCAGTAGTGCTAAAAAGGAAACTGGTTGGTGTTTATTGTTGTTTTTAATTGAAACATTATCTTTCTTATCCTGTTAGAATTTACTATGTACCCAAGGATGACTTTAAACTTGTGACCTTCCTCTTTCTGCCTCTTCAGTGCTATTATTATAGACATGCTCCATCATGCCAGGTTTATATGGTACGAGGGGCTGAACCTGGGCTTTATGTATGCAAAGCAAGCACTCTACCAACGAAGCTGCATCCTCAGCCCCAGAATGAGACTGTTTAGTTGAAAAGATGGTTAGAACAACTTGATTCCTAGTCATCCTTTTGGTTTCAGCCATATGATTATACAATGTGGGTTCCTGTTACTGTTTGGATGGGCAAATCATTAACTGTTCCTCTCTTGTGTATCAGCACATGTCTTTCTACATACCCATGTTTAGAAAGTCTGTCTTCAGAGACGAATGCCTTGTTGAACTAAACATATATCCTGTGGGCACCACTGTTTCTCCAGATGCTGTGTTACTCAGCAGACACGTGATCCTTCCATGGAAACACTGACTTCATTTTCCCTAGGATCATATATGAAGGATCATTTTGTTCCATGGGGCAGTGAGCCTTCCAAGGCCTTCTTTCCATGACACTGTGGTTGGCAGCCTGCTTGCTATTCCCTCCAAGTCCAACTAGTCATCAGTGAATTGCTCAGCATCTTACCCACCCTACCCTCACATGCAGTGCCAGAATTTGGGCCCTTGTGACATGCCTAGAAACATCTGGCTGTCCTTCCAGGCTCATCTGGTACAGTGGGTAGTTGAGAGTTTTAATTTAGGGGGCTTTGGCTGGATTTGCTGAGATCTGGGAAGAAAGTCCTGTTACACCCTTGACCACAGCATTTGAGATCCTTTAGCTTTCTTAAATATTCCTCCTTTCCCTTGCCCCTCCTAGCCGTCCCTCCCAACAGCTGCAGTTGCCTCCAGCCTCCTCTGGCTACCTGCCGCTAGCTCCCAATGGATGGCTGTATTTTCAATGGGGAGTAGGGAGTGATAACTCCTGAGGATTCAAGCCTGCACTGTAGTGGAGGCTACTGGGAAGAGGGATTCTAGGGAACTCCCATGCCCTAAGGTTTACATGAGCGTCACTGAAGCTGGCGGGTGTGATCAGCGAGTAACTGGTCCCAATCATAGGAACATGTGGTGCCAGTGGAGGAAGATGTATGTTTTTTACCTGAGGGTCAGGGTCAAGGGCAGTAAGTTCTGAATTAAGTATGTTACTATTCCTCCCTCCCTCCCTATTCCCTCCTTCTCTTCCTCCCTTGTTTTTCCTCTCCCTCTTACTCTCTTGATCACTTTTTCTCTCCCATAAACCATGGTGCTCAGACTTCTTTTGAGCTCCCACATTTTTTATTGTATCCAGACTGCCCTGTGGTTCTCAGCCAGCTCATCTGTTCCTCAGTGCGGCTGCTGCTGTCTCCACCCTTTCACTGTTGCTCAGGCACTAGAAAAAACCCACTTCTCCTTTTGTAGTGTCTCAGTTTCACACTCTGTGATATGATGGTATCTAATGAGGTCAGTGACTCTTGAACCAGGCTGTACTGCACAGTCTTCTGCGTGCTCCTTGTGAACATTAACTCCCCAATAGCATCTCAACCCTCATGTGACAACACGGCAAAGTCCACAGCTGGTGCCAGCAAGTGAACATGTCCACAATCCTACCTGTGTGGTACATCAGTGCCACATAAGAGGACCTCTAAGGCCATCTTTGGAAAGTGAGCTGAAAGCAGGCTTTGGTGCCCCAGCGTCACTGTCCCATCCTCAGTCAGTCTAGGCTCTAAGAGCAAAGAATGGCTGTGCAGAGCTTCATGGTTCCCCTCACACTGTCCTCTTCCCTTTGACAGGACCCACCATCTGTGGACTTCTCAGTTCTCCTGACATTCTGGTTTGCCACATCAATGACTGGAGGGATGCCTCTGATACACAGGCCAATGCGACATGTGATGGGTTGACATACGACGAGGGGAGCCGCCAGATGGCCTTGAGTCTGGGAGGTCAAAAGTTCCTGCAGGGTAAGTAAGCTTCTACATTTCACCATGCTTCTAAGTTCCTCTTTCCCCCAGTGAATGCTCTGTTAGCTTCTTAGGTGCAGTTCTACATCCTGAGAACTTATACGCCTTATTTAGCTTTGAAATTACCAGGGTACAGATATATCCTCCTCACACTGACCTCATCCTCTAGGCTATGCAAGCTCTACTTGTCATATAGAAGGAAATGGAACCCCTGAAGCTGCACAGGAAGCTAATGGCTGAGTTCAGGATATATATATATATATATATATTAGATATAGATACAGATGATATAGATAGATATAGATTAGATATAGAGATAGATAGAGAGGTAGGTATAGATATATGGCAGCAAAACGTTAAGATCATTTATCTCTCAAAACGTCAGGTTAGCTGAGACCAAGCTCCTTTAGGAATCTAGCATGCCCAGCTGCTGACCCATTACCCCTGGGCCAACTGGGGCTGGCCCTGCTCGGGCTGTTTTCCTCCTCGTTGGGGATGAGTACGCTCTTTTCCGGCAGGTGGCAGAGGCAGGACAGAATAAGGAAGAAGTGTAAGGCTTCTGAAAGTCTATAGACACTCATCTCTGCCTCATTTTTCGTGCATAAACAAACCACATGGGGAAACCAGAAGCCAAAAGACTGGAAATACTGTTCCACTAGTAGGAGGCATTCATTGCAAAGTCTCTCTGTAAAATGCCTGCAGAGGAGTAAGGGTGAAGGACTACTGTGAGAGACCAGGGCTGTTTCCCTGGGAAGTTAATGGACTGCCCTCTTCTAATCACAGGGCACAGGGACAGACCCACTAGAGATGATGTGCAGTGGGCAGAAAGAACTGCAGAAAACGAGAGTGCCCGTCTCCTACTTTGTAGCTCTTCAGACATTTCAGAAAGATATAAATGTTAGAGATAGCAGGCCTGCTCTCAATCCACAGAGAAGGGTATGGAATTTCCAAGGCCTCCAGCCTCCCTGTGCCAGTCAGGCCTCCTTTTTGCCTTCTTACCTGCCTATATCTCTTAGCAGGCTCAGTAGAGAGGACAGGCTTTCCTTTCTGTCCTAAGATGCCATTGGCCAGGCCAGTGCTGTTCACAAGGTTAGACACAGTGGGTCCAGTATCATCCACAACTGGTTTGACATGCTAAGTTTCATGCCCAATAGGACCAGGAATCTGTGTTCTGAGAAGCAGTTCCAATAATTCTTAAACTAGTTGCCTGCTAAGTTGGAAGAGAGGATTGCAATATCTGCTATCATAGAAACAAACTCCCTCACAGGACTCTTAGGTCAGAAAGCACCATGACTGAGACCTGCACCTACACAGTGGTTCAAGGAATGCACTGTCATTGTGATCACTCCCATCTTACAGCTGAAGGGAAGCAGGTACACAGGAGTTAAGTCACTCCTAAGGAGGCGCCTGGGCCTAAAACCAGGTTCTGGGAGTCTTAGCCACACCAGTATCGTCAGATACGCAGGGAAAATTTTGGATGATGTTGTACCATTTCTTTAAACACTTGCTGATACCCAGACAAATATGTAGTATGCATGTCATTCTTTGAAGAATTATATATGCTTTACTAATTTTTGGATTAATGACAGAGAACTTAAAATCCAGTGTAGAAAACACACAGGCAATCTGCATTGGCACACACAAGTAAAGCCTGGAAATACATTGCAGAATCTGGCAGAATTCCAGGGAGCCTAAGTAGCTTCTTGTGGGGGTAAACAGAATCAAACAGCTTAGTTATGGGATGGCTGCCTCACAGATGGTCTTCATTACTCTGAGAGGCACCAGGGTGAAAACAGGCATTTCAGGAAAGACATGTGATAAACTGGCAGCAAGAAGTCACTGAACTGCTTACGCCTGAACATGTGCTTTCTGTGTGTGTCCAAGGAGCCAGGAATGTGCCCTGGCTTGGCCTCCCTGCAAAGGAGTGACAACGAAAGGCCTTTGAAGGATTTAGGCCTTTCATCTGCTCATCTGCTCCTGTGTGTGTGTGTGTGTGTGTGTGTGTGTGTGTGTGTGTGTGTGTATTCATCAGAAGACAACATTTTTGGGGATCATTCCCTAGTGCCTTCCAGTTTTTGTTTGTGACAGGGTCTCTCATTGGCCTAGGGTTTTACTGAGGCTAGGATAGCTGGACAGTAAAGTTTCTAGGGATCTGCTTATCTCTACCTTACATTTTACCATCACTGGAGTTACAAGTGTTTTCCTGGCTTATTAAATGGGCTTTATGGAATGAACTCAGGTTCTCACATTTGTGAGGCAAGAGTTTATCAACTGAACAATTTCTCTAGCCCAAACTTTGGGTTTTCAGTACAGCCGTGTGTGTGTGTGTGTGTGTGTGTGTGTGTGTGTGTGTGTGTGAGTGTGATGTGGTGTGTGTGTGTGTACTGTGCATATATGTTATAGTTATGTTGCTGTGTGTGTTGTGTGTATGTGCTATGTATATGTATATGGTATGTGTGATATCATATATGTAGTTTTTGTGTGTTATGTATGTACGTATGAATGTATATATGTATGTGAGGTATGTGTGTATTTGTGTGCATATACATATGGATGTGATGTGTGTGTGTATGTGTGTGATATGCTATGTGTATATATGTGTTGTGTTGGGAGTATGTGTGTGGGGTCTGTGATATATATACATATGTGTGTGTGTGTGTGTGTTTGTGGTGTGGTGTGTATCTGCTGTGTGTGCATGTGTGCCATGTCTATGTGTGTGATATGGTATGTGTAGTGTGTGTGTGTGTGGTGTTTGTGTATGTGTATATGGGGTGTGTGTGTATGTATATATGTGTTACGTGTATGCATGTGTGTATATGTGAGTGTGTGTACTAGACTGAGGATTTTTTTCCAAGTTCCAACTATCTGGTCATTCACTTGTATGTCCCATCGCAATCCTCAGTAGGGTGGATTTCTTTTGTTTCTCAGCTAGCTGCTAATGTCACCATTGAGTAAAGCAGAGACCTGGACCTGGGTTATTCAGGCTTAGATCTGATAAGAAAGCTAATGTAGGTAGGGTCCTAGCTGTAGGAAGCTGCAACTCACTAGACTCCATGTCCTTTAAACAGGAAGCACATCAATGTCTGCTTTGCATTGTTATTTTCATGATCCTTTAGACCACCTGCTGAGGCAAACAATCCAGGGAATGCAGGTCAAACTCAGTGTGTTCTACTGTTCCTTAATGCCCTAACTGTGGCTCAACTCTTCATTTTGAACCCTATGTTCTTGTGCAAACTTCCCAGCATGCCCCTAGAACCACTTTCTACTACTATGGCAGCACATATGATTTCCTGAAAGCAGAAAATGCTTTCAAGTCATCTGTGGTTATTGCAGCAAATTGCTTGGCATCTCTGACACTTTGGAATTCCACTCCTCAGATGTCACTGCATTCCTCACTTCTGGACTTAGTCTGAATGCCAGCTCATAGCAAATTCCACCTCAAAGATGGCAAAGGAAAGATATTAAAAGGCTACTGGAGAGAGGAGCAAAGGGTTGAGGGAGGGGTAGTATGGCCAGTCATGACTTAGTGGTGGTCCTCACGTGATATAACCACAACCTTGAGATGTATCCTTCACCATAAAACACAACTGACCAGGCAGATGTGAGGCATCAGTTCAGGTGCTGGGTGCAAAAGTTACAAAGTTTTCCATCACCAAGGCCAAGGTGCTTCCCAGCCAGCTGAGGTGATAAGTGTGGGCATCACTAAAGCAAAACAAGCCTGCAGTTTGTCACCTTCTTAGACTCAAGGCACTGTAGGACCCTTATGCTCAGTTTCTAGAAACTAGTTAAGTTCTATCTAAGATCACTTACCCCAACTAGAGCTGGTTTCTGGTGCCCACATCAAATGAATATACCTACCACCAACCCCACAGAACACCAAGAAATTGTTTTGTACTATCTGAGCTCACAGCAGGTATTTTTCCCCTCAAAGTACCAGGGGTGCATGCTATGTGAGAGTGGCTGGTGAGTGTTGGGTTTCTGCTTAGACTTTGAGTCTGAGATTAAACAGAGAAAAAGGAAGAATGTTTACCACCAAGAGGAGAGGGTGTAAGAAATCTAGTTTTAGCCACTGTGGCACCAGAGGATGAGAACTTGCCAGAAAAGAGCTTTAGTGGGAGTGGAGAGTAGTGGGGGAAAGGAGAGGATATGAGGCATTATTGTGGTCAAAGTACTGATAAATGTCAATGAAAATGTCTTTAGAAAGCCCATCACTATATATAATGAATATATATCAATACAAATTTTAAAGAAGAGTTAATAACATTAGCAATAAGTTAAACAAGAAAAGCTGCCAATGACTGGATATGTATCAAGTGTGAAGGATACACTCTAAAGTATTGCTATCTTTAAATTGCCAACTCCAATTAATTTTTACATTTAATGATTTATGTATTTGGTGTGTGTGTGTGTGTGTGTGTGTGTGTGTGTGTGTGTGTGTGTAGCCTGAGCACACATGCCACCATGAGCATGTGAAGTCAGAGGACAACTTGACTAAGTCAGTTCTCTCCTTCTAACATGTGGGAATCTTGGGATCAAATTTAGGACATCAACCTTGGTGGCACGTGATCTTACTTACATCCTCTTGACCCCAGCTTCATTAAGGATATCAGAATCTCAGCAGTGTTTGATGTCAGGAAATCCCCACAATGGGATCACCTAAAAATCTTGTTGTTATTGTTGTTGTTAAGTGCTTTGGTCATCCTCCAATGTCACAGACTTGTGACCCTTCCCGTATTAGTCTGTTTTGTTTCAAGCTAGATCCCTGAAGTCTGGCCAGCTCTGGGTTTGCACCCAAGTGTTGGAGTGGTACTCTATGAGGCCTTGAGAGATCCTGTAGAGAAAGCAGATTTCTCAAGCCAGGAGATCTTAAGGAGGAATGGGACAATTGTAAAGATTGGTGACCAGTGAGAACAAGCACAAACAGGCTCACCAAATGGCAATCTTCTGCAGGTGTGGCGCTCTTGGAGGGAACTCAAGACAGCTTTACCAGCTTCCAGCAGGTCTACCTCTGGAAAGGTGAGCTCCAAGGTGGGGAAGCAGGGGTGACAGAAGAGTGACTTCCTGAGTTTAGCCCCAGTTTCCATCTGCAAGGTACTCTGCTCCCCATGGAGATAGGGATGGTGTACAGACTTACGTTCTGTATCCTATCTTTTAATGCAGCAGCAGGCTCTCCCTGTTCATCAGAGGAGACACATTGTCTAAAGGAATGCTGTGTGAAGACCAACATTTATGAGCATTTTAAAGGCTAAATGTTCATAGTTACACGTGTGTCAAGGCAGTGCAGTTCTAGCCGGAGAGAATGCCCAGTGTGTGCTAAAGGGCCACACTCATCCAGGTGGCTGGGTCTATCCCTCCCTTGTATTTAGTTCCTGGTTGTGGGACATGAATGTTGCTATTTGGCTGCCTTAATATTACCAGTGATCTTATCTTCTTCCTAGATGCTGACATGGGGTCTCGGCCTGAGTCTATGGGATGTGAAAGGGGAATGGTGCCAAGGTCAGACTCTCCAGAAGGAACAGGTATTGACTTGGGAAGAGTTTATATAGCTGAGTCCAGGCTACAGAGATGAGATGGTGGTTCCCAAGGTCTAATCAATGGATGGGCCTCTTTTTATTACTCCATTCTGAAACCTTGGAGCCTCACATAGCATCAAATTCGATCTTGAGTCTAATTATCCACTCACAAACACAGAGATTCCTGTAGTGGGCAGTCAAAATAGAATAAAGTGACTTCACTGTCAATTCTCACTGTTGCTGAAACAGAAACAAACACAGTAACTATAGCAGGAGAAATTGGATACTTAAAGAGCAGAACGTAACTGAGCATGTCCAGGACTTTACTCATGTCAACTCTGTAGGGCCTAGAAAAGTGTTCCTATGTGTCAGAAAATATCAACTGTGCCAAAATGAGCAGTCTTTAAGGAGTCATGGAAGGCAAAGGAGGAGTTAATCAGGACCTATAGGTGGAATTAAGAACAAAGGAGAATGGGAGAAAGAGAGGTAGAGAGGGATGGAAGGGAAGCCTGATGACAGAAGGGGAGTACCTTAGCCCACTCAGTGCTGCTGTAACAAAAATGACAGGCCAGCTAATTTAAAAGAAATAAGTATATTGGACTCTTAACTGTGAAGGCCGACAGATTCAGGATTGAAAGCTTGCATGTAGTGAGGGCCTTCTGCTGTACAATAACATGTAGAAGTCATCAAAAGCATTCAAGAGAGTAAGAGGGAAGCCAGTTTGCTTTTATCGCCCTCCCTGCCATACAACAACCTGCCCACCATGTATTAGCCTCTGAACCTGGATTCCCACATGTCTTAGCTAACAGAAATATGGCTGACTGAAAGTTTCAAACAGAGGAATCTGCTGAAATGGTGCAGAGATATGTTATCTGAGGCCACCCAGAAATGGGCTGAAATCTTAGAGGGATCCCCTAACTTAGGTAGAAAGGAGAGCCAGGGGGCTCAGCTTTCATCTAAACCGAAAATCTGAGTTTATGACTATGGTTTTTAAGAAATTCTAAGACCTTCTGAACCCCATTGCGTGACCAGATTAATACCCTGTCATTTCTAGCCCTGCTCTGGCCTCAGGTCATGTAACAATGCTTTTCTCTCTCTGCTCTGTCCCCAAGTCTACTTGTCTCTGTTCCATGCTTGCTAGATAGATGTAGAGCTCACCCTCTCCTCCTTTTGCAGATGTGGCAACAGAACTTTTCTCCCCTGTGGACATTGCCCAGGTCATTGTCAACACAAGCCACTCATTGCCCAGCCAAAAGTACTGGCTCTTCACACACCTGTTTTCAGCAGAGCAGGCAAACCTGTGGTGCCTTTCTCGTGAGTAGCCTTAACCTACAGCTTTCTTCAGACTGTGCTTCAACCACACCTGAGAAGTAGAGAGGTTTAAATTCATTGGTATAACTTAAAGGTCACTACATTCTCAGTATAAAAGTGGGACTTGCTCCCAGATTTCAGAAAGGTCACATTGAAGGTCATTTCTTCTCAGCAACCAGAACCTATCTTCCATCCATCCACCCATTCATCCATCCATCCATCCAACCAATGTAGAATATGCATTATGTCCTAAGACTTACATTTGACTGTGTGGATAAGAACCAAACCAGAATAAGCCATGCCTTTACCTTAAAGAAGCTCATAAGTATCTTTGGCAATAGGTAGGGAACAGAGTGTTCATATACAAATCCCTGGTCTCTGGTCTACTGACTGTTAGTGCCTCTGAGAAGCCATAAAGGGAAATTGAAATTTCAACATGTTATCTCCTGTGTTGCTGAGTTTGTGTCTGACCTCTCATCTCCCTTTGGCTCTGCCTATACTCAAGCAACAATGTCATCTGTTTCCCCACTTCCTAGATTCCAAGTGTTTTGTTTAGGCTTTCATGACTATCATGGGTATACTAGCATTTTTGCCAAGTTGACACAAGCTAGGGTCAGCTAGCTTAAGAAAATTCCTATGTCAGATGAGACATTTTCCTAATTAATGATTGATGTGAAAGAGCCTATCCCACTATGGGCAATGCCATTCCTGGGCTGGTGGTTCTGGGTTATAGAAGAAGACAGGCAGAGAGTAAGCCAGTGGGCAGCATTCATTCATAGCCTCTGCATCAGCTCTTACCTGCAGGTTCCTGCCTTGCGTCTTCATGGCAGACATAAGCTGTAAGGTGGAACAAAGCTTTTCCTTGCCAGGTGGCTTGTAGTTATGGTGTTTATCTCAGTGTTAGAAAAGTAAACTAATGCAGTAGGCCTCTGTCTTGAAAGAGTCTACCCAAGAGACTTCATGGACTAAACACCTGTCTTCTTACCTTTAGGGTGTGCCCAGGAGCCCGTTTTCTGTCAACTTGCAGGCATAACAGAAAGCTCACCTTTGTATTTCACCTGCTTCCTATACCCAGAAGCTCAGGTCTGTGACAATGTCATGGAATCTAATGCTAAGAACTGCAGTCAGATTCTGCCTCACCAACCAATGGCCCTCTTCCGGAGGAAAGGTAGGAACTCTGGTGTTTATAATCTGGACAGTTGATGGGCCATTGCCCATCACTATATGTGGTCAGAAATGGTACGATTCACTTCTTTTCAATTTAAAAATAATACTGCTCTTCCTCTCTCTTTCTCTCTCTCTCTCTCTCTCTCTCTCTCTCTCTCTCTCACACACACACACACACACACACAAATAAAATATGACTATGAATGTTTTAAAGAGAACAAAGAGGAATACATGGAACTGATCAGAAGGAGGAAAGGAAGGGAAAATGGTATAATTATATTATAATCTTGAAAACTAACATATACATATATTTATATATTATTTATATGTTAATAAATATATAGAGATAGATAGATAGATAGATAGATAGATAGATAGATAGATAGATAGATAGATAGATAGATAACAGTAAGATTATCCATGGTTCTTCAGAGATGTAAAGCCATTAAAAAGGGCATCAGGCTGACACCTTAGAGTGGCCTGTCTGCTCTGCTCTGGGATCTCATCTCACTTTCACCAGAATTTCGTGCAACTGTACATACAAAGATCTCAGAAACAGTGACTTTTACACCATCACAGCTATTCTTTCTCTTCAAGGGCAGTGATTATGTCATTTGTTATCATGATGGTAATGTTATTTCTTTCACCCTGTTCTCCCAAGTTTCCTCTTCTGTCGTCTTTGCCAGGGCTCTTTTCATGCGTGGAGGCCATCAGTTTCTCCTCAAATTTCAGAGGCAACAAGACTGTGGAACAGCTCTGTTTTGTGGGAGTTTCTCTTCAGTATACTCTGGTTTCATCACTTTTTGGGTGGGACTGCTCATATCAATACTCCTAGGCCCATTGCCAGAGGAGTCTCACAGTACTTGGTCTGAGTTCACACATTAGCAAGGTAGAAAGAGTATTGGTCTCTGGGAAGCCTAGATCATGCTCTCAAATTCACTGCAGGGTTTGTGTATCTACTATCTAGAGCTGTTAAGAGATTGTCTCTTTTGGGTCTTGGAAGAGATTCAGAATAAATCTTCCATCTTTGCCCTTGTGGGAGGGGCATGTAGTCTACCCTTTCCCCTGAAAATGCAGGAGTGAAGAGGCAAATACAATCCTGTTGCTTCCCACAGGGGAATAGAAGCTGCCTTCCCAGTCTCTGGAGACAAGGTTCATTCCTCCACAGGCTTCATAGATCCTGAGATAGTACGTTCCATTGCTCTCTGATTCTCATTTTCCCGTGGGCTAGAGCCTTTTCAAGAGCTCCCAGCATGAAGGCCTGGGTTCCATTCCAAGCACCTAATAGTGGTTCATATCTGTAATACTACAACTCAGGAGGTAGAGGCAGGGGGATCAGAAGTTCAAAGACATCTTTGGCTAAATATTGAATTCAAGGCTAGATTAACCTACACAACAGTCTATCTCAAAAGTCACCCAACTAAGTCTTAGTCTAGTAAGGTTTGGGGAGCAAATGTGTGAGTTTAATCTGCCATCTTCCTAGAAGTTCAACTTAGATTCTACTCATTATCCCTATGTTTTCAAAAGTATAATAATTTTTATTTGTTTTCCCTCTGTACAGTTGTGCTGAACGATCGGGTGAAGAACTTTTATACTCGCCTGCCATTCCAAAAGCTCACAGGGATTTCCATCAGAGACAAAATCCCCATGTCTGGAAAACTCATTTCCAATGGGTAAGTGGCCAAGTGCTACCTCTAAGCTTAATAATAAGACTCCTTGGGTTCCACAAAAAGATGGTGTTTCAGCCTTTAAAGACAGCAGCATAGCAACCGTACAACCCAAAGCTAAGGGTATAGGAGATAAGCAGATAGAAAATTCTTGATGAAGGCAAATGACACTAAATGCTACATTCTGTGCTGAGTTTGCAGTCTGCTGAGGGAGCTCAGATGTCCTGAGCAGTCTTGTCAGTTAATAAAAGTCAACAAAATTGTCATAAACTTCTTCCTTGGAGTCTTTCAGTGTTATGTTCAGAGTCTGGAAAGCAAGTGTGATTTTTAACAGAGTATTAGCTTATAGGAATGCTTACTTATTACCTGTACAAACTACTGTTTACCGGAAGCTGTTACTTCTTTATTGGCTTTTTGCCAGTTGTTACAACTGAGGATGAGGTCCTCTCAGCACACTTTATCTATGTCACTTTTCAGAATCCCCAAGCATGCTTTTGCCTATCTGCATTCCTGGGCCTTCCCTAGACCTCCCAAATTTGAGGTCCTGAGAGGCGACTTATGAATTAAGATTTTAAGGAAAATCCCCAGTGAGTCTTTTGTATTTTAGTAGTCACTGATCCATGAACTGCTAATCTGTGAAGTGTTGTTGAGTTATGGAATTGCATCATGTTGCTGGCAACTAACTGCTATTTCTGAGAATGGAGCTCAAAAGATGGCACAAGCTGCTTTGTCTTGAGATCCAGTTGGACTTCACCTTATTAAGTAAGGGAATAGAAACTAGATGTCACCATGCTGGGATGATGTGATAGAAACCAGATATATTTTGTTGGATGTCACCATGCTGATCTTGGTACTGGGACAGGAACTGGTGAGACAGAACTTATGATCATCTTCAAAAACCTATAGTCCAGGCTGGAGATTAACAGTGGGCTTTAAAAAGGAGGGGGAAGCAATAGGTAGGAAGGTAGATAACTGTGCAAGGATCTAGGACAGAAAAAGCCAGGGAGATGGCTTAACATCTTCTGGGAAGAGATGAACTGGAAAAAGTACCAAGCAGACATAAGATTCAACACTGGGATATGACTTGAATTTAGGAAAGAAGAGCACAAATGAGTCGGGATGCGGATACCAGAAAGGACTAAGAGCTTAAACAAGCTTTCAGGAGTCAGGAGCGATTGATCAGATCAAGACATAGGATCAAGGTAGGGGAATATTGAGAACTGGGCTCAGAGCGTTGGCTTGAGGTGCTAGAGCCCTTCTGCCATGAAGCTGCAGGCAGGGACTTGCAGCTATACTAGTTGGATGGACAAGGATGGTCCTGGAAAGGGACTGACTGAGTGTGTAAATGAATGGAGGACCTGAAGATAATATTCCTGAGAAGTGTGGAAATTTGTCTTCAGGGAGCTAGAATGCTAATGTCAGCCAAAGCATCCACACTTATGTGCTTACGAAGAAATGTGATCCCTTAAGTTTGAGTGATTCCATCCATTCTGCACAGCAGAATCTGGGTGGGGTGCCCACAGGAAGCTTCACATATGTCTTCTCTTCTCACTGCAGGTTCTTTGAGTGTGAGCGGCTCTGTGACAGGGACCCATGTTGTACTGGCTTTGGTTTTCTAAATGTCTCCCAGCTGCAAGGTAAGACTAATGAAGGGGGCAGGCCCCAACCCCAGGCATACACCTCAGTCTAGAAACACTCATGTTTGTGATCCTATATGGTCCTTAGCGTCTCCTCATGGCAAGGACAATAGTTAGCCTCATTCGCAGAAAGGAAACAGGGACTGGGAGAAGCAAGTGGTACATTATTATGAAATTAACATTGTGGTTGTCCTTGTCTATTTGCCCATTTCATATACAAACAGGTCTATCTGATCCCAAGGACTGTCCCTCCTTGTTTCTGTACTTCATTTATATGTCTTCTGTACTTTCAAAGTTGTCTAGGCAGCATGGATGGCTGAACTTTGGATAGATCTCCATTGAACACTTATTCAGTCACTTACTGATGGTGTGATTTTGGACAATGCACTTAAAAGGCTTTAGGTAACATTCTCACCTGTAAACCAGGGCCAGTGAACTGATACTCACAAACCCAGATTATCTCTTCTGTGCATGATTAACAGGTATTCTGTTAGGAGCAGCTACTTCCGTTCCTGGACTCAGAGGCTTATAAATAGTGGATCTGGATTTGTTGGGATGGCCAAGTCCCCACCTGGAACACAGTACAGAAGTCCCGGCATCTGTTGAGCAATGACTTGCTGAATCCTTCCCGCTCAGTTCATATCTCTCACTGCCCCACCTTTCTGGACTCCTGTGTTCTCCCTCCAGGAGGAGAGGTGACCTGCCTGACTCTGAACAGCATGGGGATTCAAACGTGCAGTGAGGAGAGTGGAGCAACCTGGCGCATTTTGGACTGTGGCTCTGGGGACACTGAAGTCTACACCTATCCCTTTGGGTGGTACCAGAAGCCTGGTAAGTAATCTGCTACTGGCAGATGTGTCTGCTGTTGACAATATCCCAAACCTGCGTTAGGATGATGTCTTAGGATCAGGAAGCTTAGTCAGAATTCACTGGGTACCAATGATAGAAATGAATTCTATTTAATTTAAGAAGAAAAGAAATGCCTTGGGGATGCTCATTAACTTAAAGGAAAGATTACCAATTAGATCTCAGGAAAGATGGGACAAGATCAGGTTCACAGGTATAGTTAGCTTGGCTACATAGCCAGCTTCTTCAGTTTGCTACTTGTGGTTGCTTTAGAGGGGCTGCTCATGGTATCCTTTAGAAGCCTTTCATTCAGGGTCAGGTTTCAGCATAGTCTAGAAATAGCTCCACTGCTGGAGGGAGAAGGGAATAACATGAGTGGAGGCTTCAGAAAATGCAGAAGTACTAGGAGAAAGAAAGCTTAACCTACTTAGGTTCTGTTGCTGGACAAACAGCCAAGTCAACAGTTGTCCACTCTGCTAAGATCCCTTGGTCTCCTCTCTGTGTCAGTTTTTATGGTCTGTCAGAATGATGTTCTATATGGCAGTGTCAGAGAAGGAAGGGGGTAGCCTGCATATGTTTTTAGACACTTAAATTAGGATTTCAGGAAAGGACAGCCTGTGTGGGTCATGAAGACAAATGGTTGCATTATTTAAGACTCATTTCCAGGTCTGTTTTAGGAGAACAACCTGAAATCAATGAAGAAAAAAGTAGATATTTCTGTATGTGCTTAGATAAAACTATAGTCACATTTGATGTTAGCATCCTCCCTCCATAGGACAGGCTGTTCTTTGTAAGACTCATATCACTCTTTAGTTTTTGTCAGTAGGACAAGTGACTGAGGTTCACTGGTCCCATCCACCTAGATACTGGGTGTCTATGGTGTAGACAACAGCATGGATACTAGAAGAGACTAGCCATTGGATTCTGTCCCAGGAGCAAACTCACAAAGATGTCTCAGAGATCAGTGTCCCCAACCTGACACATAGGTCACTTCCTTCTCAATTCTATTTCGGAGTGAATCTGGAGAGTATTGGCCATTTTTGACACTTCCCTAGAAACTAGGATTATGTAACAGTTGCTGTAACTGAAATCCTTGAGAAGTGGAACTTTGGTCTCTATATTTTTCATACTGTAAAGCCACCATTTCCCTACCTAATTTGAGCAGTAAGAGAAACGGACATTCTTCTTGTGCCTTCTGTGTATCAGAAACAAGCTAGGTCTGCATGAGCCTTGGCAATTCGCATTATGGGAGCTCAGTGGAGTAACTTACAAGTAACTGATTCATCAGCTAAAAAGGTTAACATGATAACAGACCAGCTGCTCCTGGTGTGGTCTTTCTTGTCCAAGTCATGTTGTAACTAAAGGGTACAGTTTAGTTTCTAGGGCAGAATTCCCTTAGCCTTGCTCATGTATCTATATGTTCATTAGCTTTGTGGCAGTTAGTATGAACATGATTATTTCTAGGCTAGAAGACGTCTTCCTGCTAATCATCTGATTTGTCATGATTGGAGGTTGCTCTGTTGGGTTTTTCTTTTCTTTCAACAGCTTCAATTGCTTTAGGGGAAAAAATGGGAGTTGTATAATGAAATTGCCTCTGTGAACTTATATTTCCATAGAGAGACATCCCTAGGGCCAGAGACATACAGAGACATCTTGAGGGCCAGGGAGGAGAAGAGCATTCTTGCTTAATACATTAGTTCTATATGACCCACACGGACAGCTACAAGCCTTAAGCTGCTTCAGAGCTCTGCTCACCTCAGGCCCTGCTCGTCTGTCCTCTCACCTTTTCACCCTACCAGCATCTGGAAAACGCCACTTTTCCACTTTCATTTGACTATGGAATAGTTGGACAAAAAGAAGCTTAAGCAGTAATTCATTTGTTCAGAATGTGATGGAAGTCACGCCAAGCTGTTTCAACATCTTGACAGGCTGGCAAGGATAAGAACCCAAGGTACTCCTGGTTCCAACAGGTTCCAGCTGCTCTGGTCCTTTTCATCTGACAGCCTGGAGTGCTAGTGTCTTCCAGCACATACTCTGTGGCTCAGAGTAGGGACTCGGGAGTCCTGACCAGAAGCCACATGGCAGACAATGAAAAGTCTTATCAGGACTGTCACTCAACAGCAAATACTGCCACGTAAGGAACCCTGTGGTGTGACAGTCTGGCTTCTGTTCATGAGGCTTTCATGCTGGAGGCCAGCACCTTGGAAGCACTATCTCATGAAATCCTCATTCCCCTGTCAGAGGAGAAATGAGAGACAGAGAGGCTCAAGGGTACATAGCAAATGGGTGACAGACCTGGGACCCAGTTAATTTTACCTCCTAAGTTGCTATATCACGTGGCAGAGGGAGAATGATCCTGGTTTCCTGCCCTCCAGGAACTCTCAGTGTTAAAGGGAGCAACAGGTGCTGAGGAGGTAAACACTAGTTGCTGGGATTCTGACCTTTGGGCCGGACCCTTCCAAACGTTCCTGGGTGTTTGTACTGATGTGCAATGCTGGTCATTGAGGAATGGGAGAACACTGTTGCTGTTTTTCATAGGCATATCCTAGAGAGGCCAGAGAAAGTATGTGTGAATAACTGCAACATAGCAGTCACAGTGTTCAGGGAGTCTGATCGCAGGAAGTATTGGCAGAAGAGAAAGAAAAGCCATGCTTTTCTAGTTCTTGTCTTTGTATCACCTGTTCTGTCCAGGGCTAGGGAAGTTGCCACACGCGTGGAAACCCTGAGCCTTGACCTTGAAGGGTCTCTCCTAACAGCCTTCCCTTAGTCAGACCTTGCACAAGACACATACTTTCACTGAGGAACTCTGATAGGTAAAAGCTGCAGGAGACTGGACCTGCTACAGTCACAAAGAAAAATGGCTCTTCTTAAACAGGCTGCAGACACAATTCTGAGCATGCGTATGGTACCAGGGCACTCTGTGAGGAAAATCCCTTTCCTGTTCCCCATGGAAAACATGCATTCCCTGATCAGAGAATTAAGTCACAGTAATGCCACAGGTGCTGCCAGGGGAAGTCCTCTGGATGAACAGGTAGCAGACTATAAAAGGGAAGGAAGAACTGCTCCTTTACAGGGACCATGCCACAGAGACTTCAGGGGAAACTGAGTCTGAGATAAAGGGTGGATGACAGAGGAGCAGAGAGTTGAGACAGGGAAAACATATGTTCTCCTCCACCCCTCACAGCTTCAGCAGAGAGGACTGCGCACCAGCCATTCCATCCTGACTTCTTTACCCTCACTGTTCTCAGGGAGAATGAAACAAAGCTGAGTCCACCCATGTCCAGGAAAAAAATACCAGGAATACAGAAGCATCAAAGCCCATTCCCATAGATCCTGTGGAAATGGGCTTGCTGATGCTGCTGTCCTCAAGTTCATGCAATGGCTCCTGTTTCTTAGCATAGAAATGAAGAAGCCCTCGCCAACATTATGAATGAAAATGACTTGTCTGTAGTCCTCCCCAGCAGCAAGACCCAGAAAAGAAACATTCTTGGTGTCTAGAATACCAGGTATATGTGTGCAGGACACAGGGGCTACTCAGGTCCACATATCATAAACTCAGGTCTTCTTGCATGGGTAGGAACAGGTCCTGACAGCCCTTGCATCTCAAAGAAGATCACCTCCCACACCTCATTCGTATGTGCACCACATGGGCTTCAGTGGGGCCACACTTGGCTTTGTTCACTAAGTCAGATGTGTCTTCTTGAAATGACTGTCACAGCTCTGGGTACTTTTTTTCTTCTAGACAATGTCTTCCAAAAGCTGTCAAAGTTACAGACACAAGAGACATTAGGAAGGGATTGACAATCTCTTCTAGTCATCCTCAGGACCCACACAGATGGTGCCACATTCACAGAGCAGTTACTGTATCCTCTATCCTCCCTCCCATCATAACTACACACTCACACTTACCAAGCACTATGTGTTCCTATCATTGGCTAGCAGCCAGCGTTCCCACACCATGGTGCCTTCTATCTACTCACAAGCCAGTGAGGTAAGGCTTATTCTATTTCCTATACCCAGACCAGATGAAACTGGAGCTTTTTTTCTCCAGCACTTCTGACACAAAATGTGTAGTCCCATCTGCGACTAAGATCCCAATTCTCTAGACATAAGTTGGGTATTTAGTGATTCTTTCAGTTCTGATGTGAAATACCTGAAGTTTAAGTCAAAACTCAGAACCTGTGCAAAGGGTACAATCTCACAAGCTTCCCCACTACCTGCTAACTATGAGCTCAGGGCCTCCTGCCCTTCCAAGCAACTGACTGTAAGTTAAGAATTTCTGTTTCTCTTCCTCTTGTCCAATAGTTTGCCAGAATATCTCAAGGAATACAGAGAAACCATTAGCTACTATTCATAGTTTACTAGGACAGATCCAACTGGGACTGGGCTAGGGTGTAGCTCAAAAGTAGAGTGCTTCTCTGGCATATGTAAGTCTTGGGTTCCAGCTCTACCAAGGCAAGCGAACAGAAACCAAATCCTTACGATTCACT